>VSMD01102864.1:0-179952 GCA_008750895.1 Mirza zaza | reverse complement strand
AGGATGAGGAGGAGGAAGAGGAGGAGGAGGAGGAGGAGGAAGAGGAGGACGAGGAGGAGGAAGAGGAAGAGGAGGAGGAAGAGGAGGAGGAGGAGGAGAAAGAGGATGAGGAGGAGAAAGAGGAGGAGGAGGAGGAAAAGGAGGAAGAAGAAGAGAAAGAGGAGGAGGAGGAGGAAGAGGAGGAGGAAGAGGAGGAGGAGGAGGAAGAAGACGAGGAGGAGGAAGAGGAGGAGGAGGAGGCTGGGAGAAGGACCATGAGAAAGCAAGCAGGACTACTGAGAACCCCTCCCACCCCTGGTCCGGTGATGGTTAATCAGTGTGCAACAGGAGCTGTTTTTTCTTCCCAAGCTCCTCTTGGTGTTAATATGCAGCGGGGCGCGGTGCCGTCCCTGGGTCTGGCAGACGGATATTTAATTTGGTAATGATGTGCGCGCTCCCGCCACCCTGCCAATACATCATCACGGGAGCAGGGTTTCCTCCTGAGGTGCTCCTGGCTGCAAATGAGTGAGAACGTGAAATATTCCAGGCAGGCTCAGCCCACACAATAAAGGGGGCGATCGCCTACCAGGCCAGCCGCGCAGAGGCCAGGAGGAAGCCCTGGCGCCCGGGGCATGCTGAATCACCCGTCAACCTCCTCAGCCCGATCAATAGGGTTGAGAAAAACTCACACGAAGAGAAATAACCTCAGGGGAGAAAAACGGTTCTGGCTCTAACACATTATGGATTAAACCAGTTTTGTGCTAATTCCTTGCATTTGATCTCCTTTTGTGAGTTAATTCACAAACAGATAATCGGGATTGTGCAGTGCATATATCTGGCATTAAAACATTGGCATGATTTGAAATACTCCGGGATAGCTTGGGAATGTTAAATGTCATGCCTTTAGCGTTTAACGTCCACGACCGGGGACATTTTGCTGCGAGCACTTCTAAACAAATCAGAACAGTAGTTCTCACAGCACGGATCAGCTTAACTGGAATATTTAATGGGTCTCTCACAGAAATGTATAATGCAATAATATAAAACATTGGGATGTCCCATGCCATTGTTCTTTTGCAAAATGTAGCATTTAGTGGGCCACATGACACCCGGGTTTGATGGGCGCTCACGCGTTTTGGAGAATAATTTTTTTAATAAATTTGACAAAGTCTTAATTTAAAGAGGTTATGCTAGCCTCCGAGTTACGTAACATTATCTCTCTCTTTTTTTTTTTTTTTGTCTCTGCGATTATATTTTGACTTTATTAGGAGTGATTTTTCAACAGAACATCATAGGAAGTTTCACATGGAATGTTTTGTTTTTATCTGTATTTTAATTCGAGCGTGATTCAGAAAATCCCTGGTGCCCACTTATTTTCCAGTCCCAAAGCGCGTCTGCGAGGGGCATGTCAGGGACTGCAGAGAATGAGGCTGGCCGTCTGCAGCAGCCGTTAAAATTGCTGGGTCTGGAGCTGGACTTCTTGGCTCCTTTTGCTTGGCTTTATAATGAAAAAGCTGTGTGACTTTGGGAGAGTCACTTAACCTCTCTGTGCCTCATCTATAACATGAGATTATTAAGAATTTCCACATTTATTATCATCTCATTATGTGTTATTCTTATTACTCATTAAGAGTGACACCGAGTCTTTGTATTGTTGGGTGGATTAAGGGGGGTGAGATCCCTGTGACGTTTGTGGATCGGGGCCTGGCGGGGCGCTTTCCACAGTGGGTGGTGCCGTCCCTCCCCAGGAAGGTTGTGTCAGGGCAGAGGGCGTGGAGCACCGAGTGGACTGGGTATGAAAGGGAACAAGAGAAGAGGAATCCGAGACCAACAAGCACGGCCAAGTTTTGTGGGGAGTTTTACTGAAAAGGGAAGAGAAGCAATGGATCACTAACTTTGGGGGATATTGGGTTAAAAAGGTTATATGCGTGTGTCTCTCTGTGTGTGGTGTGTGTGTACAGTATGTTGTGTGTGTGCACCTGTGTGTAGTGTGTGTAATATGCTGTATGTGTGCATGTGCCTGTGTGTGGTGTGTGTGCATAGTGTGTTGTGTGTGTGTGCCTGTGTGTGTAGTATATTGTATGTGTGTGCCTGTGTGGTGTGTGTGTAGTATGTTGTATGTGTGTGCCTGTGTGGTGTGTGTGTAGTATGTTCTATGTGTGTGTCTCTGTGTGGTGTGTAGTATGTTGTATGTGTGTGCCTGTGTGTGGTGTGCGCACGTAGTATGTTGTATGTACGTGCCTGTGTGTGGTGTGTGTGCATAGTATGTTGTATGTGTGTGTGCCTGTGTGTGGTGTGTGTTGTATATTGTTTGTGTGCGTGTGCCTGTGTGGTGTGTGTGTAGTTTGTGTGTGCATGTGCCTGTGTGTAGTATGTGTAGTATGTTGTATGTGTGCATGTGCCTGTGTGTAGCATGTTGTGTGTGTGCGTGTGCCTGCATGTGGTGTGTGTGCTTGAAGAACTTGCCATTAAATTAAGCAGACAAAATATATTAAAAATTAAATTATTTCGAGAAGACGCCAAAAATACTATTTGGTTAATCACCAAGCGTGCGATTAACCCATCCGCACCAGCGACCTAGTTGGAGAGACACCACCTCATGTCTGTTTTACTTGTGCCCTGAGCAGTGCCTCCCACCAGGCACCTGTGCCGGCGCTCGGCCCCACTTGGAAGGGGCCGGAACCAGCCCGGGGCCACGCCCCGCATTTGCGTTGAGCAGGGACAAGGCAGGGACGCCCTGGGGACGGTGGCTGGTTCCTCTGCAGTCGGTCAGGGAGCCTTGCCAGGGGCCAGAGCACGGCGACTTCACACAGCCACACCCATGTGAGCGTGATCATGCTTCCCTCCACATCGGGGTTTCTCCTTCTGCAGTGCAGGGGCAGAGTCCCAGCAGGTGGTGGGAACCCAGGGGGGCAGGTGGAAAGGTGAACCCCGCCAGGCCCGCACCGGCTCCAGGGTGATCACCCCCTTTCCTTGGAGCCACCAGTGAATGGCTCGGTCTTTTGAGACCTGCTTCCCCAGACCGTAGGACTAGGATGAGGACGGTCTCCCCTGGGCTGCCGCATAAGGCATGCACCCCACGGGCAGGAGGCCTGGAGTGCGGGTGGCTGTCAGCACTGTCTCCACCGAGTTACTGAATCATGACCACGTGGGGCAACGCTACACACAAGAAATGGGGCGCAGCCTTTCATGGGGAAGATTTGTTACCTTGCAAAACCTATTGCAGGAGCTACCACAGCCCACGCGGGGGAGGGAGTGTGGGGGGCACACGCAAGACGACATTGCAAGACAGGTTCTGCCGTCATCCACCCCGTGGTGGACTCCAGGGAAACCGCTGTGGGGTTTCTAAATATTTTGCAAAGATATCTAGGTTTATTTTATTTCACCCATTTGCACAGCCAGATATATCAAATTATGTTCCTAAGTAATAGAAACATATTTCTATGTTACATTTCAATGTAACATTTAACGTGAACGTCTGAGACTCAGAAAAGTGGACGACGAAAACGGTGAGAGTTTGGTGGAGTTATCACTCAAATAAACTGAAACATCGAGAAGGGGCACATTTGCTCTGAGTCATTTTGTTGATTAAACTATTCCTGTTTTGGAGTAAAGGACTATTTTATGAGGTCCTAAAATCCAACCATCTCTTTATATTCCCCCCGGGGTGCACTTTCTATACTATTAACCCAGCGATCAGTACTTAGATTGAAATTTTCGGTATGAAAGATGGCCACGTCCCAGACTAGCACCAAATGAACTGAGATTGCAGGCCATAATGCCTTTTAAACAAAAATTGCAATGTAAGGCACAAAATGGGCAGCACTCGCGGTTAGGGGAGAAGATATATTGTTAGCTTGCGAGCAGGCTGGCGTTTGGCACAATGCAAATATTTTTTGAGTGCTTTTAGCTCCCCGCCTACAATATTTCTAACTTATTCTTTACAGGGAGCGTAAACAGTCCTGTTAATGACACTTAAATGGGATCTGTAGGTGACCGGCAGCCCCTGGCAGGGTGCTCACACTTAACACCAATTAAGGGTAATGACAACGTATCCACCGTGGAAACAAGGAGGCATCGCTGAGAACGTCAGGAAATCTGACAAGCTCTTTCCAGCTGAAAAGCCCGGGGCACGCATTGCGCAGAAAGCCACGGCCCTGGAGTCCCTGGTCCGCTCTGGGACAATTATCCACGGGGCACTTGTTTGTGATGATTATTTATTTGTGGTTCAAGAGCCCTGACTGTGAGGGTGGCCTTCCCGGGCATGGAGACAGACCTCGTGGGAGGGAACACGCACAGCCCCTCTTTCCAAGAAGAAGGCAAATTGCGAAATTGAGAAAATGACATTCCGCTCCCAGGTCAGGGCTTTCACCGAGACGGAAGGAAATGGAGCGAGATTTATCTGGAGAGGCAGGATCTATGATTGGAGAGAGGAAGGTACAAAAATGCGACCCTAGGAAGAACACCCACCCCGAGTTCTTTCCCACGGAGCTGGCTTCTCTGCACAAGGCAACGTCTTTGCTTCTTTGCCTTTGTAATCTAGGATCTATGACAAAAGCCAGTATTTCAACAACACCAAATTCTTAAGAGTAATGGGCACTACATTCTTATTATTTTTTCAGATTTGATAGACTTTCTTTTTATTGCAGTTCTAGGCTCACAATAAGACGGAGTGGGTGAAAGGTACACAGAGAGTCGCCGTAACCCCTCCCCCACACGCCCACGACCTCCCACTAGGAGCACTCCACAGGGGAGGGGGGTGTCTGTTGTCACCCATGAACGGACGTTGGTTGACGCGTCATCGCCCAGAGTCATGGGTGACAGGAGGGCTCACTCCTGGTGACGCACATTCCGTGTGTGTGGACAAACGTGTCAGGCAGGACGGGTACCAACCATCACAGTGCCATGCAAAGTAGTTACACTGTCCTGAAAGTCCTCTGTGCTCCACCTGTTCATCCCCCCTTCCCCATCCCCCCAGACCACTGGCCTTTTTACTGTCGCCATCATTTCGCCTTTTCCAGAATGTTCTGTATTTGGAATCCTACAGCAGGTGACCCTTGAAGATTGGCTTCTTTCACTTAACGATATGCATTTACGTTTCCTCCGTGTCTTTTCATGGCTGGGTGGCTCAATTATTTTTTTTCTTTTTCTTTTTTCTTTTAGAGACAGGGTCTCACTCTGTTGGCCTGGCTGGAGTGCAGTAGTGTGGACACAGCTCACTGTAGCCTCCAACTCCTGGGCTCAAGCAATCCTCCTGCCTCAGCCTCCCAAGTAGCTGGGACTACGCAGGTACTCAGCACTATGCTTTTCTAATTTTTTTTTTTTTTTTTTTGGTACAGACAGGGTTTTTGTTTTTTGTTTTTTGTTTCTGCTATGTTGCCCAGGCAGGTTTCAAACTCCTGGCCTCAAGTGATCCTCCCACCTCAGCTTCCCGGAGTGCTGAGATGATAGACATGAGCCACCGCGCCTGGCCTCATTTCTTTGTAATGCTGAACAGTATTCCAGGGTCTAGAGGCACCACAGCTTGTTCATCCATTTACTTACTGAAGGGCATCTCAGTTGTTTCCAAGTTTGGGTAACAATGAATAAAGCTGCTGCACAAGTTCTTGTACGGGATTTTGTCCGGGCACAGGTTTTCAACGTGTTTGGGTTAATACCAAGTCGAGCAATTGCTGAGATGTGGTAAGAACGGGTTTGGTTTTATAAGAAATCGCCATGCTGTCCTCCAAACCGGTGGCGGTGACGAGAGTTCATGCTGCTCCTCGACGTGTCTCCACGCGGCACCGTTGGTGTCTGGGCGTGGCCATTCTAGTAGGCGTGTGGTGCTGTCTCGCTGTGGCTTAATGTGCATTTCACAAGGGACATATAACTTGGAGCTTTCCCCCAATGCTGTTTCCCACCTGTTCAGCTTTCTCGGCTGAGGAATCTGTCCAGATATTTTGGCCATTTCTTAAATGGGTCTTTTGTTTTTTCGTTGTCCAGTCTTAAGGGTTCTTTGTGCGTTTTGAACGCCGTTCTCCACCAGCTACGCCTCTGCAAGCATTTCCTCCCAGCGTGCGTCCCGTCTCCCCTCCCCCGATATCGTCTGTCACAGAGCAGATTCGATTTTAATGAAGCCCGGCTCATTAATTATTTCTTTCATGGCTTGTGCCTCTGATGTTGTATTTAAAGAGCCCATCGCCGAGCCCAAGGTCATCTAGACTTTTCTCCTCTGGCGTCTTCTAGGAGTTTTATAGTTTGTAATTTTATATTTGGGTCTCTGATCCATTTTGAGTTGACATTTGTGAAGGAGGTAAGGTCTTTGTCTAGATTATTTTCCTTCCTTCCTTCCTTCCTTCCTTCCTTCCTTCCTTCCTTCCTCCCTCCCTCCCTCCCGCCCACCCGCCCGCCTGCCTTCCTCCCTCCTTCCCTTGCCTGCCTTCCTTCCTTCCTTCCTTCCTTCCTTCCTTCCTTCCTTCCTTCCTCCCTTCCCTCCCTCCCGCCCGCCTGCCTTCCTCCCTCCTTCCCTTTCCTTCCTTCCTTCCTTCCTTCCTTCCTTCCTTCCTTCCTTCCTTCCTTCCTTCCTTCCTTCCTTCCTCTCTTTCTTTCTCTTTTATGCAGATGTTCAGTTGTTCGGCACCATTTATTGCAAAGACTATTTTTCTCCTCTATCCAGCTTTGCTCCTTGGTCAAAGGTCGGTTGATCGTGTTTGTGGGAGTCCATTTCTGGGCTTTCTAGTCGGTACCACTGACCTACTTGTCTCTTCCATAGCCAGTATCACTCTGCCTCGATTGCTGTAGTTTCTTTCATAAGCTGTGATTGACTTTTGCCTACTGCAATCTGATATTCCACGATCTTGCTATAATCACTTATTAGTTGCCAGAGTTTTCTTTTTTTGGGCACTCTTTCAGCTATTATGATGATACCATTTTTTTTTTTTTTTGCAAATGTATTTAACCCATCTGTAATACTCCTTAGAATAAAAAGGACTTTGGCATAAAAAGAATCACAATTCTCAACCCAAGAATGCAAGGTTGAGTTAGGACTCAGGTCCTTCCTGCAGTGGGAGGAGACTGTTCTTTTTTGGTCCTTTTCTGGGGTTTTGCAATTTCCCAAAGCTCTCTGGAGAGCCTGGGCCCCCCCACCCTGGCCCTGGGGGCAGCTGTCCAGCAGGAACCCTCAGGGACCCAGACCCTTGGAGCAGCTGAGACTGCAGTTCCTTCCTGCCCACCCCAGGTCACCTTTACTCTCCCAGGTCTGCAAGCGAACATCCTGCTCGTGGCTTTCAACTCATAGATGTGACTTTCTTTTTCGACCTCAAGCTTGCAAAAGATTGAGAAATGACACACGAGCCACCTGAGCTCATTTAGGGGTTAGGCCTGAACCAGTCAGGACTAGCCAGGGTAGGGGGTGGAACAGTGGCCCCTCCGAAGGGACATCCACATCCTAAACCCTGGTACTTGTGAAGGTGACCTTGTTTGGAAACAGGGTCTTTGCAAATGCAATCACCAGTAGGGATCTCAAGATGAGATCACCTTAGATCTCCCAGGTAGATCTCCTAAATGCAATGACTAGTGTGCTTACCAGAGAAAAGACAGGGCGGTTTGAGACACAGAGACTCACACAAAGGACAGTCCACTTGAAGGAGGAGATGGAGATGGGGGTGGCGTGTCTGCAAACCAAAGAACACCACGGATTTCCATCGTCCGCCAGAAGCGAGGAGAGACGCGTGGACCTGGGTCTCCCTCTGAGTCGTCTGACCTCCTGATGGATGTCCAGCCTCTGCGGCTGTGAGCCCACAAGTGCCTGCTGTTTGCAGACACCCGGTCTGTGGTCACTTGTCACTGCAGGCCTGGGAAGCTAACTCACAGCTTGTGTCATGCAAATCAATCAACCCTAGACCACAGTAGTTTGATGTCTAAAAGGGATTTGTGTGTGTGTTTATTTTATTATGCAAAAAGAGTCAATATATTATACATAATATATATAATATATTTTCCAGGCAATGTAAAGCGTCTGAATTTAGTAGTAAAGTAGGAATATCAATATTTCTGAAAAAATATATCATTTACCATACCAGATAAGACTATCACCTACTTTTTCAAAAGAGTTTGTGGGATTAGCTCAAAGCCAGAAGGCAGAACCCCTGTCTTCTGAGGCTGTGTCCTGTGTCTCTATAAAAGTGCTAAGAGACAGCTTCAAATGGTTGCCAAAACGCTTATCATATTACTCATTCAAAACACTATATTCTTCACTTATTTTCCTGACCGCAATTCAGCATTCTTTTTCATCAAGGCATCATAAATGTTAAGCATTAAAACAAACTTGATTTTATGACTCAAAGTGAGTGGATTCTTGTCACTAACAGACTTTATTAAAACTAGTGTTTCCATTCTTAAATATGCTAATCTTGCTGCCTAATAACGGAAAATATGATTCCTTCGCAAGAGCACCCGATGAAAGACTTTTATTTTCTACTTTATACCTAGTGTAAAAAAGTTTAAAATAGATTACATTTATAATGTCTTCAATTTCGGAGACTATGTGAAGCCGTTTTACTGGCTCAGAAAATTGATTTGGTCCTTTGCTTTTTTTTTTTTTTAACCTCAATCATGAAAAATAGGAATTCTGATACAGTATATTCAGTTCTCAGCCTTGCTCGAGTGTGGTGGAAATATCTCATTCTGGCAGAATACTGTGGGCTTTGCCCGTGGGCTCCAATAAGTCAAGGCATTCATGGCAATGGGTAAGTAGTTCCAAGTGTGGCAATTGGATTAAACTCACTCCCCGCGGTACTACCAAATTCCAAAGCCCGGCTGATGTCATTGTCATGCAACCGTCAAGCTTGTCCAGGAAAGAATAGAGGATAGTCACCCGTGAGGAAGCAATAATCGTTTCTTATTAATGTTATAGAGTTCATAATGACTTGAAGGTTTCTTTTGTGCTTCTTAGCATTGATCAGGGTCCAGACCACCTTGATTACAAATAAAAATCAGCATAGTTTGGAATTCAGGTGTCAGATGGCATTAGACTCCCGCTCTGTTTTTGAATTTGGATGTAAATGTATGTTATTTAATAAGGGAATGCTTATATTAAAAGAACTCTGATTTGCAGTCAGAATATCTATGTTTGAGATCCATCTCTGCCCCTGTGTTTTTATGAACAACTGATTTAGACTTTTGGATGTTCTCACTGGTAATGCAGATACGCATTTAAACCTAGAAGAATGTTTGTGAGACTCAACTGAGACCGTTTGTATCTATACCCACAGAAATTATTATTAACCGTAAAACCCACAGAATAGGGGAGATTTTTTTTTTTCTAATTTCAGATTTCTATAGAACAGGTGGCGTCTTTCACTCAAGTTGTAAATAAAGTGGGTGTTTCAAGACTTTATCTTGTTCCCAACAAGTCACACTTCTGTGCGAGAGTTCAGGTACTTTCAAACTGAAACTTAACGCCCGTTGTCTTAGCGAATGAAAAAATAGGAGTCACTGTGAGGTCTTGTCAATCCCTCTAGAGCTTCAGTTTATTATGTTCAGTGTCCGGCTGCATTCCTCACGAGCAGAGATGCCTGTTAGATCGTTAGCAAATTACGTTCGCTTTTACGCAGCAGGACGTTAGGGGGCAAAGCAGAATGTGCCCAGCTCCTCCCACTTCACTGAGATGCTCTGAGCATAGCAGAAAATGTCACCTCTCACATTCCACTGGTCAACACTTTAACTGCGTGACTGTAACCTGCCGGTAGGGAGGCTGAGAAACCGCATTTCAGTTGATCAAATTGCACCAGCTAAAACTGAGGTCTACAAATGCAGAATGGGGAACTAGACATTGGGTGGCAACTAGCAATTTCTGCAACAGAAGCGCTTGAGAGTTGCATATCTCAGTCCAATTTGAGGAGCACGGTTTGTGGAGGAGCATTAGCTTATTGCAGTACTCCATAAAATTTGGCACTATTCTTGTTGGATAATTGGTATGAGAACAATATTCCTTAAAGTATTTATATTTTTTCATCTGCAGGCTTAAACCACACTCTTGTTATTCTACAAAGGAATGTGCTTGTATTTTCTATAAATTCATAAATAACAGAGCCAGGAACATTGCAGCTCAAAGACAAAGATGTATATCCTGCAACATGAAATAAATAATCTTTCCAGGCACTGACTTTCTGCTACAAGGGTACCCAGTCATCCCTTTAGCTTATTCTACATCCTTAATTTTTTCCTCCCATTACGCAGATTCCAAATATAATACATGTGCTGCATTGCTGGCAAAAAAAGAATTCAATTCCCCTCCATCATCTGCATTAGGGCTCGTTAACATGGACGCAGCAGATTCCTTTATGGAGACATGGGTCTGTTTCCTTACTCCAGTTTCCGGGTCGGCTGCGTTCCCTAAGGAGTGCAGCAGATGCAAACGCCCTGGTGTGTCTCATTCCCACGTAGGCACGTGAAGGAGCTTGGGACGGCCGTCCGGAGGGTGAGAGGCCACACAGGCCAGCACCCCGAACCGAAAGACCCGAGCAAGCCCGTCCTCAGCCAGCCCAGCGGGATGTGGGGAGCGTCACAACCTCACCACGGATCGTTAGTTAATAAATGGCTATTGTCTGAGCCACCGTATTTTGGGTGATTTTTTTCTTAATGCACCAATTGCTACCCGAGTTTTGCTAACACTTCACAAAACGTAAGATTCCACCAAGTATAAGGGCACTGTTGTTTGATGCACCATTAAGAGAGAAAAACGTGCTGCCGTTTAAATCACGACTTTCTTGTCGCATAGAGTCACTTTCACAGGTTGAGTCCGGTTCTCCCCAATCACTTCACAGCCCGAGTGTCCGATATCCGTAGATTCCCACAGAGCTGTCTCCGGGCATGTCGGATGCACGAGTGATCCAGGGTCTGTCCTCAGTGGAGACTGATGTCCCTGTCCCCAGGGTAGCTCCTCAAGTCCCTGAGGTTCCCTTTTGCAAACGTGTTGACAGACAGGTACCTTGAAGTCACGGCTGCCACCTGGTCGGCCACGTGGAGAATGAGGCCTCCAGATTGCAGGGATGTTAAACTGTGAAGTTCTGAGCCTCTCATCACTGATACCGTGGTTATCTGGGGGTAGTCCTGGCAGTTTTTGCTCGGGGAATGTGTGCAATATGAGAGAAAGGCAGTGCCAGGGTGACTAAGGGGTGCCATATGAGAGCTACTACCCGATGAGCTGGGACACCTGCCGTTCAGGGCGGAGCAGGTTAACCCGGGCAGGTACGTCGTGCAGCATCCCTTAGACACCACACGCTGGGTCTAGAAATCACAGAGGTGGCGAGCCTTAGAGACACAAGCTTCTAAGATGAGCAGGTAGGTGATGCGTGACACCTCGGGGCCGGATGGGCCACCGAGGACAGGATTGTAAGTGAGGAAAGACTGAAGACTGAGTTTCAGGCTCACCGAAGTTCAGAGGGGAGGGGGAAGGGGCAGCTGGGGAGGAGGAGGAGGACAGGTGGATGGAGCACACTGCCGGCCAGGCACCGTGTTTTGAAAACTGTGGATCTATCGATGGTAGAGAACAAAGGGAAGGGCCATTGGAGACTTTGGACAGGCACACAGGTGCATGGATGAGTGTTCTAGTGGCATCTTCTGTAGCGGCTTCGTTTTTGTTCGTCTTTTCTGTGTGTGTGTGTGTGTGTGTGATAGACACATATGATGCGTTAAGATCAGGTGTTGTCAGTTTGAGGAAGAGGAGGAGGCACACTGTCACCCAGTGGAGTGGCAACACCAACGGAAAATGTGACACGATTCTTCGGCAATGTTAAGCACCTCCTTAAAGTTCTTCAAGTGTCTCTTGTTCTACTTTAATTGAATGGAGTCGGTTTGGATGGTTTGCAGCAGAACTCTCTTCCTGATGGGGTAACCTGACTCAAGTCGCTCACCCTGAAATACTGTGAACGTGAGCAAAAAAGAAAATCCAAGCAGGAGACACGGCGAACGCCGGGAAAACCACATTGGCTTGAAAGATTTAACTATTCTCATCTCTAAAAGATTCCGACCCTCTTTTCCTCGGTAGAACTTGCAATTTTCCTTTTTTGCCCTGATTTTTAATGGAAACAGTGCTTTTATCAGGATATAGACAAGATAGAAGCACAGCTATGAAAACAATTAGTGTGTTCTTTGGTGAGTGGTCAATGCTCTTTACCAGTAAAAGTCTACCCCCGCACTGCCGTTCCTGACTCCTGGACGAGTTAGTGGAGTCTTCGCGTTGCCTCATCAGTGAGCAAGGTCACCCCGGAGCCGGCCCCACCCTGGGTCCCTGCCCCGAGTCATCCTACAGGCAGGTCCGACTGGGTCCCTCCTACTCAGGTCCTCCTGGGGACGTTCTTCTCTGGCTTCAGTCAGTGAATGGATCCAACTTTGGATTGCAACTACAGGTGTGTTTTTGGTCGTCCCTGCCCATGAACTTCAATGAGAGAGAAAAATGATAACGTAAAATCTGAACTAAGAATAACATGAAAATATGAAAAAGCTCAACTCAAATATATATAATAAAAAAATTTTAAACCTGCTGCCTTCATTTTCACTAAGTATGACAAATAAAACAATTTCCCGTTTCCCAAAATGTATCAAAATTGAATTGGGGTTGGGGGGGATTGAATTATACCATGTTTCCCTGAAAATAAGACAGGGTCTTATATTTATTTTTCCTCAATAAGACACCCAAGGGCTTATTTTCAGGGGATGTGTTATTTTCCCCTCAAAGCATCAGCTCGCAGCACGCACAGGATGGCCGGGACCCGACAGGGGGAGCCGACCTTGTTGGTGGGGCTGCCTGCACCTTTCCGGTCACCTCTGGGACAGTAGCTGTCACGATGGGGCAGATGAGAAGGGCTGCTCGTCTTCTCTACCGCTCCGCGATGAAATGCATGGGTTGTGCAGATGTGCTGCGTAGCCACACCCGTCACTAGGTCTTATTTTCAGGGTGGGGCTTCTATTGCGCAAATGCTTAGCGATCCTGCTAGGGCTTATTTTATGGGTAGGTCTTATTTTTTGGGGAAACTCGGTACCTTGCAAGCTGGCTTGTATATCAAGCAGGAATTTGCCAAGATCTGTTCAATTCAGAGTATTGTTTAATACTGAATTCACCTGGTATATAAAGCAGCGCCCGGCCCCTGATACATCCTATGAACTACCCTCAGTGTCTTTACTTTTCCCAGAACTGCTTTTGTCTGAATTCCACAGACTGACATTACTTTATGGTATCTATGCAGGACAACAGTGCTCGTTTGTAATAAAGAGCCGTGATTTGTACTGTTTGCAGAAGAACATCACAGTCTCAACTTTCTTCAAATGCCTATTGGAAATTCTGGCTCGACATTGTCGATTTCATTATCATGTTAGAAACACTTTTGCCCCAAGTGCATCCCCTGGTCCTGATTCTTAATTGTTGTTATTTTGCAGTGTGAAATATTGATGACATTGGCCGAAAAGATTGACAGCGGCATGGATTGTTATTAACCAGACCGTTGGCTGCGGCTCACATTTCAATACACGCTAAGATGAAGTACAAGCCCGCGGGGACCCTCCTTGTTCATTCTCTTTCCCAAACAGGCAGATATTAACCCTTCTCACACCTTTCTTTGTGATTTTTCCTTATTTTCCTTTTTCCTCTGAGCAATGAAAACGCCACTTATCGATTTCAACCACGAGACTTAAAAGGACTCATCGTTTATCAAGTTACAAATTGGAAACTATCCGGAAAGCTCCACGTGGCAAAAGATCCGATAGTCCCCACTTAGGGAACCAGGGTGGGAACACAGGACCACTCAGGGCGGCCGCACCTCCTTGAACCATGAGGTCGAACCGGGAAGACAAAGGGATCAGAGCAGTAGGAAGAAAGATTGAATCGACACAGAGGGACAAGAAGCTGTCTGTCCCCACACGCAGTAGACGCGCACACGCAGACACACGGGCACACGCGTAGAGCCGTGAGTTAATGACCCGGCCGAGACCTACTGGGAAGCATTCGTCTGTTCGCTCCTTTGTGCGGCAGATGACGTCTGATATGGAAGCTTCTTGCGAGTGATCTGGTCGTCTGCGGCTCCCACAAAAGTCCGTCCACCTGGCATCTATTAGTATCGATTACCTTCCCATCTGTGGGATTAGTTCTGCCAAAGTCATTTATAGCCGGGAATATGAACTAGAGAACAACACTGGGATGAAGGCTGGAAACCGCACTTCCCAGGGGTGAAAAAATCAGTAATCTCAGCACCAAACATCGCCGTTTTCTCCTGAGAACCAACCTCAGCCTCAGAAAATAGGAGAGACTGAGTTATAGTAACAATCACCACAGACAATTTTAAGGTGCGTGGAGATCTTTAAGGCGGTGTGAGCCGCCTACTTTCTTAGAGACTATTAAATTAGGGAGTTCCGGTCCGGTGAGAGCTGCAGGTGGAGGACATTTGGCAGGGTTGCCCGAATTAGCTGTGCCGTAGAGTAACTCCAAAGTCGGTTGAAAATGCAGATTCCCGGTCAGAACTCCAGACCTACGGAAGCGGACCTGAGGAGGCGGGGAGAATCTATGTTTTTAACAAGTTCCATGAATGGGTATGATGAAGTACGTCTGTCTTGGGTCTGAGGCTGTCAAAAAATGTCGGGCCATCTTGCCGTTGCCTGCATAATTAGCTACGTAAAAGAGTCATGTGCGCCAAAACGAAGTTACAGTCAAAGACAGGCCACATGAGGAGGGTGATCCCATAAGATAATACTGTATTTTCACGTACTTTTTTATGTTTAGCTATGTTTAGGTGCACGAATACCACCTTGATGTGGTTACCTGCAGTATTCAGTAGTCACATACTGTGTGCATTAGAGCCTGGGAGCAGTGGCCGCACTAAAGCTTCGGTGAGTAGCAGGAAGGGAATGTGGTTGTTCACACAGTGTCAGAAACTCAGAGGAAAGAATTAAATGGCTGGTACCATCCAAGCTTAAGTACACTCTAGGGTGCTCACACAACGACACAACTGCCTAACGATGTATTTCTACATAATCGGTAAGTGGTGCATGCCTGTGTTTAGAAACATCCTACCTTCTAGATCTTTTCTTTACAAGAATCAAAATATTAAATAATACAGAGAGTTTGTAGTCAAATCCGCACTTCCCTCTCCCTGCCCCAACCGATCAAGCGACAAAGACATTTAACTATCTCACTTCATATTTCCTGTGGAGATCACCTTCCTGTCTCAGGCATTTGCAGGTATTTTTTAACTCCTCAACTTCATCTAGAGACTTCATTCTCTGATAGGTAAAAATAAAACGTATCCACCCCCTCCCTTCCCATGCCCCCTTCTTTTCCTTTGCTCACGATATTTGTCATATTTTGCATGTTCATAATGTGTGATATCTTCTTAAACTCATGTCTTATTCCATGAACTTTAAAATATGTCTAGATTCCTAACTTGATAAGAAGAGAATCTCATCAATTTTTCCCGCCTTCTAGCTTTTAACGATCTGCCTTTTTTTTTTTTTTTTACCTTCTCAGGATTAATTACATTTGCGTTATTTTTTATAACCCAATAACTACTGTGTGTTTTGCTTTTTAGATTAATTTCAAAATGAAAAGCAACAAGCAGCATTCATATTATTAATACTATATAAACATTGGTTTGTAATTCCAGAGACTACAGCACCACAATCTGCCCGCCCGCCACACACGGGAATGTTTCAAACGTCTTCTTTCTCGAGTAAACTCACTTGCTCAAACCCTTGCCACATTTCGGCTTTGCTCCCTGTTTGGTCCATAACTCTTTGAAAAATAATTATTTTCCTGGCATTCGTGATTACCTCTATTGTCTTGCTGTGTGAATAATCATTGTCTATATACTTTCTTCACTTGAACCCAATATGTTTTTGCTCAATGAAGAAAAAGTAAAAAACAAAACAAAACAAAACAAAAACTCCATTTTCATTCTATCTACCACTTGGACTCTATTTAATAGCAATATTCTGGGAGGACAAGATCATGCCTCGCTCCTGGGGAGAGGGCAGACTCGTTTCCTGCCCGTGACAAGGATGATGTGTTTCCAGGGGGCAAAGCCTGGGCGGGTTTAGTGGGTTCTGCTCCTTTAGGACAAGGGCTTCCCTAAGCTCGAGTCCCTGGGCTGAGTCTCAGACGCACCGGCGTGTCCACTACCCCCGGCTACTGCTCAAGGTCCATGCTGGACTCGGAGAGCCAGGGGATCCCTTTTGGAGCAGCCTCCTGCTGCCTGCTGCGTCGTGAGTATAAGAACATCCTTCATCTCTGACCCAGGCCTTCTAGCCCCCTTTGTGAAACCGAGATCAGCTAACACGCTGGACTGCAAACAAAGCAACACATCAGACCCTTCACGGTTACTGACCTGGCAGCGCTCTGATGCACCTGTATTCCTCCTCCTATAGCACATGGGACAGTGGCCGTCCCAGACTCCAGCTAGGTGTGGATTTATTTTTTGTCCTGATCAGAACTCAGTAGACTCCCTTGTACATAATTCTAGCCACAAAATCCTCTTTCCTCAGAACCGTGAATGAATTTCTACGTCGTCCCCTGGGACCAGTGTTATTGACGGGATGTGATCCCAGAACTGCTACTCTTTTCCTGCTGCCCTGTGTGTTCTTTGCTGGTTAGTGTCTGTGCCGTCTCCCTCGTGGATGCTGTGCATGGTCTCCTGTGTTGTATGTGGCCGCTCAAAATTTTAAAATGACAGGTCTCGGGATGTCAGGCTGTGATCTATCTGATCCTCGGAAAAGCCTCGGCTAGAAACGCCCCCCTTACCTACAGAACACTCTTCCAGTAGGACATCCTCGGCGACTGGACACGTTTGACCTACAAGGAACTGAATGTTAGGACCGAACACCCGTGTGAGTCACTCTGAGGGACTCTGGGCGGGAATGAGGATGGCAGGTGTTGGGACCCTCGTGGACTTTCCTATAAGCGGCTCTTGGCTTGCCTTGTTGAGACACTTTCTCTACCTAAGGGCCTCCGAGCCCAGAGCTGGAACTTTCTTTTGTTTTCTTTCATCCTCCTCCACGTTGAGGCAACGGTGTGATGATAGCCCACAGTGAAGTCCTCTAATTGCAGTTCAGTTTTGTTTCTCAATCGTCTGCCTTTTATTCAAGGTTCTGTACTCACACACACACACGAGGACCCTTTGCTTTGTGGCTCTAGCAAGACGACAAAGCGTTTTCTAGAGCCCGGGTTGCGCGGTGAACGAGGGCCCGTCCCCAGCCGTCCTTCCCACCTGCGGCCGCAGCCGCGCCCGCCCTCTGTCCGCAGCCCGCGGGGGTAGGTGTGAGGGATATAATCACACGTCAGGAAGAATCGCTGAGTAATTTATTTAAACAGTGCTTACAATTGTGCTTCCTCCATTTGCTGTGTCTCTGGTAATTTAACCCGCAGCAGTTTGCTCCTGACATCTAATCAATACATGCAAATCACTTTGGGGACCTATTACAGCCTGAATTCATTAATCTACTTACTTGGGCAAGAGACAAGCATGTAGGAAGGTTTGTGTGGTCGAGGTCAAAAAGGAGGATGGAAAGGATCAAGTTCCACAATCCTAACTCCTTCTGAGATGGGGCACCCCCAAGAGATAGTGCTGCCTTTTGGCTTGCTCTTCAAATTCAAGCAATTTTTGCTAAGATATGTTTTGCACTAACTCGAGAATACATACATATTCTACAATTGTTATTATTATCATTATTATTGCTGTTCCTATTCTACATGGTAGATTCTAAGTTCAAGACGAGCATATGTGTCTCCTTCCGAGGTCAAGATGCTTTATTCACCGTGGAGAACGTGGGTCAAAGTGGTGCCGTGATATTTCGGCTGTATCAGTCGTCAATGGGAATCCGGTTTATGGCCGCACAATAGAAAACCAACGGGATCAGGTGTTCTATTACGGTGCGCCGTAAAATGTCCCTTAACCCGCAGGCTTTTGCTAAGAGCTGATTCATCAGAGGTCTGAGATAGATACAAATTGAGTTTAATATAATGGGATGTAAGCCAATCAGACTACCATTGGCTTCGATTGACGTAAATCGAATCTTTTTTTTTTTTTAATGAAATGAGCCTGCTGTACTGTTAGAAATTCTTGCTTTCATTCATAAAGAGAACAATGAGACATTTTGTGATTTTCAGTTATTTTTATTCCTTTCTTGTTGGACTATTTTTGAATTGCATAGCATTTTTTGATGTTTTTGTTAGTTCCGTTGATTAATAGATCTAAGGTGGGGATTGCCACAGGTACGCCTAACCACATGCGTCCGACTCACGGTGCAGATCCAGTCTGTTGACGTGTTCGTACCTCACGCATGCTGAGAGATTATTCTGCGCCCCGTCTGCTCCACTAGCCCCACGTTCCTGCTGAAGGGGCGGTGGCACAGGCGTGTCCAGGCTGGTCGAGTCCTACCCACAGGGATTAGGTGATCTCTCTCCAGTGGGTGTCAGGCAAGAAACGACCGTGTGGATAGATGACGTTTCCCAGGTACACGAGGGGTTTCCACACACCTGGAGGATGGGGGGGGATCTCGATGAGCCGACACAGACAGAACCCAGACACTGTCGTGAGTGGGAAAAAGGAAGAACAGGGACTTGAGCATGGGGTTCTCGCCGTCCACGCCCTGGAAGGTACGGAGAGAGCAGAGCACGAGTGCGCGGGTATCGTACATCAACAAATATGGGAGGAGAAAGAACGAACGGCGTGGACACATCACAGATTCCAAACTAAACGGGATGGACGGGGAATAAGAGTAGGTGAGAGGACGTGTGAGTTCCTCTTTCGTATCCTGTGGACCTTGGACCAGATCAACGTGCGCTGTCTCTTCAAAGCCCGCATTGGGTGGCCCCCCACGTGGGTGTGGTTGGCGCCCTGCCCTGAGCCCTCTCGGGGCCATGACTCCAGGCCTGGGCTGCTGTGGGCTGTGGGTGCTAATCACTCAGGGCTGCTCTGTTTTCCCAGGCAGGGAGCTCCCCCTGCTCCGGGCGTCAGGCACGATTGTTACGCATGGGGCATCCGACAGCCCGTAACGGACCGCTGCCAAGGAGGCAAAGCCCCAGCCGCAGAGCAGAGCAACTCCGTGCGGCTGTGCACCGAGGGCGTGTGTGTGTATGTGGGGGGCTGTGATCTGTACCACCTGTGGGCATTTCCTTCCCTGCTCCGTCCTGCTCTCCTCACTTCCCCGCAGGACTCTCCCGAGAGCATGCCTCCATGCATGATTGACACAGGAATCTCCATTTCAAACACTGCTTCTCGGGAACCTGTCCTATGCCAGATTCTTTTGCAACAACAAAATGAAGGAGAGTGGAGAGAAATAGCCTTGAAACAAAAGGAACTCCACTGGAGTCAGATTGCTAAACCGTCCGCATGAAAGGAAGATTCTTCTCTCGCTGGGTCTTCTGAGTGAGGTCTGTGTGGGTAGAATCACGTTCCCAGCCCTCCTATGGACGAGGGGTGAAATGGCGACTGGGAATGGACCTACGCAAGCTCGTGCATTTCTTATTTCCCTTTACTATGAGACGAAATTGTATTGAAACTGATTTTCTCCACTGCTTACACTGTGCATTTAATGACTATCACCCGGCAATGTGAGCTTTGCGGTAATAATGTTGCAGAGTTAATTCAAAGTAAGGCATTTCACCAAGTAAATGAAACAATCAACACGTGGTCCTTTTGAGCATATTCAGAGGAGTTCAAGGTCAATGACTCTATCACTCAGAGTTGTGCCAGGGAGAGAAAAATCTCTGTCGGTATTTTGGGCAGGAGGGACTCTTGCACAGGGCATACAGGGTCGACGAACCAACAGAAGACCTGGTGAATTAAAAGGGAAGGAAGGGCCGGGCGTGGTGGCTCACGCCTGTAATCCTGGCACTCTAGGAGGCCGAGGCGGGAGGATCGCTTGAGCTCAGGAGTTCGAGACCAGCCTGAGCAAGAGCGAGACCCCCGTCTCTACTATAAATAGAAATAAATTAGCCAAACAACTAAAAGTAGAAAAAAATCAGCCAGGCATGGTGGTGCATACGTAGTCCCCTCCCAGCTACTAGGGAGGCTGAGGCAGGAGGATCGCTTGAGCCCAGGAGTTTGAGGGTGTTGTGAGCTAGGCTGACGTCACGGCACTCTAGCCCGGGCAACAGAGTGAGACTCTGTCTCAAACAAAACAAAACAAAACAACAAAAACAAAGGGAAGGAAGGCACCGCCTCGTGTGGGCGAACCACCCGCAGAGAGTCAGGAAGTGGCGGGACCCACAGGAGAGCCACAGGGACAACCCTCACCCTGTGGGGAGGCCACAGCCTGCTCCAAGTCGCGAGTCCACTGAATCCTGTCCTTTCCCCCTGCTCCGTAACATTCCGGCTTCCATTCTCTCCCATCTTTGCAATCGTACGCAGCGCTTCTTATGGGTGGGCTGTACCCACAAACTCAGCTGACCGGGGGCCCAGAGAAGGAAGCCCCCTCTTGCCCGACACGTGCAGCAGAGGACGGACCCTGGACGGACGGCCGCGTGGCCCGAGTCAGCCGCAACAGCTCAGCCGCAGGAGAAAGCGCTCTCTGAACATCCGGAAGAAACGTCCTCATTCTCAGAACAAAGCCCTGGGAAATCAGGCTGCACCCACGTGGCACTTGAGATGAGCCCGACGCGTCTAATAACACGCTGACCCTCGAGTTCAGGGTTTTACTGATAGCGTGTTCTTAGGTTTTGATTTGATTGCATCGAGCAGCGTGGAATCACCTGTTCCGCGGACGACGCTGCCGCTGCCTTTTAAAAATGTGCTTCACATTTCCCCTCTGCTGTAGAGTGCTTCATGCCTTCAAATTAGGGACGGAGCTGCCTGGTTCCCATGCAAAACCCTTACTGATTTAATTCCCCTCTACTCCAAACGGCGACACTCCCGGTTATCGAGCGGAGCAGGTTTCGCACACCGAACGCTCTCAGCCTGCTGGCTGGGCACCTACTGCGTGCAGGAGGTGGGGAGATCGTGGCCCTCCGTCTGGGGCACAGTTTCAGGGCCATCAGCAAGGACCCAGGGATAAGGATGTCTCTCCAGCAGGTGCCAAAGTAGTTGAAAGTCCCTAACTTTAGGGGTGTGTTATTTAATGTTCTCTTTTCACAGCCCACACCCACACATAGTAACGTTCCAATCTGCCTTAAGATTTTAGAAACAAATGCTTTTTTTTTTTTTTTTTATGGCAAGAGAATCCCAAATCAGCAATGCAAATTAAAAAAAATAAAAATACAATAGGGTGGAATAAATAATGAATACCTGAGGTAGAAATGCGTAGGCAGGGACCCGAAAAAGTGACAAATTTACAAAATAGACTCGGATGGCCGAGCGGTGTGGTATAAAAATCTTACGACGCTGAATCAAAAAGACCTGAATTTAAAACCTCTGACGTTGGGTGAATAAATTAACCTCTTTAAATGTGAGACGGGTGATAGCAATCTCATGGATCACTGCCCTCCCGTGAGCCGAATGGAGTGGGATTCATAAAGACCTCAGCTTTGCAAATAGTGCAGGGTGAGTCGTGGTTGCTCTGCAATCCCTCTCTCCCTGAGTCTGTCTGTCCTTCTGTCCAGGGCCGGTGGCCGTCAGCTACGTAACCCTTGGGAACCTGTGTCCCGGGATGGGCGTCAGGAAAGATCCGCTCTGCCGGAGCTGGTCAAGTCTCCTACCCCTCCTGGAGTCCTTGAAACTTCACATTTGTGACATTAAAATAAGCCAGAGTTTTCAAAACATGTGCTAGTATTATCGAAACACAGATATTTCTAGGGAAAACTCAAGGGATTTCCAATTTCTGCATATTTTTGTGGAATATGCAGTTGTGGAAATCAACAAGGCACTGTGAGAGATGGGGAACTTTCAGCATTTGAAACAAAGTTTCCATGAAAATCAGAGAGTTTTTAAATCGTGGTGTTGATTTGGTCCACGGGAAAAAGGGCTCAGCTCCAACAAATGAGACAGCATCCTCCACATAACCGTCGTCAAACTACCTTCTCCCAGGGCAGAACTCCCGTGTGTGAGGCTGCTCCGGGGCAGGTGCCGGGTGAGGCTGGAGTACAAACAAAACTCCACGGGCGGATTGGAGGAGATGGCCGGGACATGGTTTTCCCGGAGCAATGAGCATCACTGGGGGGTTAGCATCGGGATCAATTCAACGCGGGGTTTGTGCTTTACGGTCACTCCTCAGTGATAATTTGAAGGGGGAAATGGGTGAACTTGGAGGTTATAGCAATACTCTCAGTGAGGACTGAGGAAAGAATTAACTATAATTGTGACAGAAAGTCTGAAATTGAAACAATAAATAAATAAATTTTAAAAAATAATTTTCAAACTGAAAAAAATACAAGAAATCTTGTGTTGACGGTGTTATACTTTACTGGATGTGTGTCTATCTTCTTCACTAGATTATAAGGGGCCAATGGCAGAAAATTATGTATATATATATATATATATATATATATATAACTCTATATAACTGCATACATAGAATATGCTTGGCATTTGAATTTATTCTGGTTGAATTTATTCTTTTCTATTGAACGATATGAACAATTCAAGTCATAAACACAAACAAACATACATCTTTCATCAGTATTTAAACCATAACACACTACAGAGCAGAACTACAAGCCAGTGATTTGACAGTGATCAGGGATTCAAGTGCAATTCACATCATATAAAAAGTGGCTAAATTAAACGTAGCAGCAGACCCGACTGGCTTCATTCCAGCTCTTCCTCCAGATGGTTTGCTCCTGTACATGTAGAGAGATGAAAATGAAAAGTGATTATCCTGCTAGCCTGGCGTCTCTATGCCAAATGCAATTACTTACAAATTTAGGGGGATTAATAAAAAGCGTAATCATTCAAAGAAGAAAAGGATGGTTTTTGTTTTAAGGATCGTGAATGAGACTTGCCTGAAGACAACTCTAGACCAAGGTTTGGAAGACTTGCACTTTGTATCCTCTTTCTGAACAACCCTCATGATGAGATTCCCTCCCGTTAAACTGTTACACAATTTTCACGCAGAATAAAAAAGTTACTGTTTGACCAAAATTTTTGAACTTGCATCAGTGGCTGCTGTTGAAAGAAATAGAAATAGAAGAAGGAAAGTGTTTTGTCCTAGTGCAGGCATGAAACTCCATTGCTTTTGCATATGTTATGGGAAAATGATTGGATCTAAAGAGCCCTACCTGACTCATGCCACAGGGCTAATATGTTTGTTCAACTTAGTGTTTTCAGGCTCATTAAATTGTATTTAGACATTATGTATGATAATTATTAATCATATCTCAATGGAGGAATAAACGGTTTTCCACCAAATATGTTTAAATTAGTATTCATCTTAGTCTCTATTAATTTTGCAAATGGAGAAACTAATGATGTAGTATAAAAGATTATGTGTGTGGTGACTATTTGTCTAAATCAGTATCTGCATAGGGTTTTTAAAACAATTTTTCCAAATGGCTTAGAAACAAAAAAGCACTTTATTTAATTACCGAGTTCTAACTAGAAATTACAATAATAACTGGATACTGTGTAAAAAATGTATCGATTTTGTGCTTTCTTATACCCAGTGAGCACAGAATGTCATAAAAATTCAATGCAGGCTTATTTTTCCAGCTTGCATTTAAAGATTCACGAACTTTAAAGGGTATTCATCATCTGTCTTCCTGGGCATTTATGTTCCAATCTATAGCAGTATAATCTCCTTAGGACTTTGGACTCATAATTTTCTCTTAGAACTTTTACTGAAGCAGGAATGCTTTATCATTGAGCTTGAGTCTTAATAGTTTCTCTTTCAAATACTAACCACGGGTTATTAACTTAAATGTTCCCTTTGTGGTTCCTTCAATGAAGCTTTATAGGTATGATTTGTAATTATATCATAAGGTTGTTAATGCTTTTATTTGAGAAATACAATAAAATAAAATAACTCAAGCTTCACATCTTAAGTTTAATGTAAAACATCATGGGGAAAGGTAACATTTTTATTAATGAAACTAATTTTTATTTTAAAATAAATTTGTAAAAGAAAATATATGTATAAAACATAATGTTTTAGCAAAAGAAAAGTAAATTCAGAGATACGT
The DNA here is from genome assembly GCA_008750895.1 of Mirza zaza. NCBI lineage: Eukaryota > Metazoa > Chordata > Mammalia > Primates > Cheirogaleidae > Mirza > Mirza zaza. The sequence continues at coordinate 155,897 of VSMD01102864.1, read as the reverse complement.
ATGATAGGTTTACATCCAAGATTATCTGCTCACTATGCAACCATTTTAATAGCGCCATTTTCTTTGCCCAAATTATACCCTCCCTTCTACTTCATTTTGGAATAATAACACAATTTGCATATATTATATGAGGGTTAAATTAAAAAATATTAATATATGTATTTTATAAGCCTAACATTGTGTAGGCTATGAAGAGTTACTCAATAAGAACATAAATAATACTTATTTCTAATATAAATATGCCTAGATAAATCTTTACTCATGCATCTGATAGAAAAAAATAAACTTTTCAAAACTTTGAGTCATAATAGAATCTAAAATTTTACCATTATTCTAACTGAAACAGTGCTTCTGATCTCAGGTATGTTTACTGCCTCTTGTCATAGACAACATAATGATCTTATGTTAGAATTATATTTCAAATTTTCTACCCTCAAAAATGCACAAGCATGAGTCTTCTTCAGCTAAGATGAGTTAACAGGGACCAGATTTACTTTTTGCTTGAAATAACTAAAACACTAACTGCATGAAGCCACAACATTCAAATTATTGGAAATCAAGCAGTGAAAGGCAGTGGTCCCTGAGAGATGGGAAGAAATGAGGTGAGCCCTTTAGTTGCCCAAGCTTAATACTTGGAGAGAGTTTACTCAGAGGAGTCTTGCCTCAGTAGTGGGGAAAATTAGCTCTCGACTAAATACCGCTCTAGTCCTAACTACCAAAGCTTAACAGCAAAACCTGGTGGGGGCAAATCTTTTCTAAGTTTCTTAGCTGCATCCTAGAACAAAGCTCTAGAATATTTTTTGGAATATAAAAATATCCAATATGAACAAGGTAAAGTGCATAATGTCTGGAATACAAATGTCTCATGGGTTATGAAAAAGGAAAATATAAACCATATTGAAAAGAACAACCAGTCTCTCAAAACTAACCTGGAAATAACCCTGGTGTTAGAATTAGTAGGTAAGGACATTACAACAGGTTTATAACTGTTTTTTTATAAGTTAAAGATCCTAGAAACATGAAAGATATAAAATGTCCCAAATCAAACTTCTAGAGATGAAAACTGACATTTCTGAGAGAGAAATAAACTGGCTATGTTATAGCAGATTAGACATTATGGGGAAAAATGATTACAAAACTTGAAGACATAGTGTCTTAGTCCATTTGGGCTGCTATAAGAGAATAGCATGAACTGGGCAGGTTATAATAATAGAAGTTTATTTATTACAGTTCTGGAGGCTGGGCAGTCCAAGATCAAGGCTCTGGCAGATGCCGTGTCTGGTGAGGGCTGAGCTCTGGCTCATAGGAGACGTCTTCTCATCGTGGCCTCATGTGGTGCAAGGAGGAGATACACCATGTTTCCCCAAAAATAAGACAGAGTCTTATACTTATTTTTCCTCAAGAAGACACCCTAGGGCTTATTTTCAGAGGATGTGTTATTTTGTTTAAGTATGGTACAACAATCTACATTGATTCAAATAGAGTTAAGTCATCTTCTTCTGGAATATCATCCTAACTCTCCAAACCCCGAATCCCATACTGAATTTCTTGCGACTCTATTTCCTTTAGAACCATTGGCCCTGATCTCTCATGTTGAACAACAGAGCTCATGGGCCAGATGAGAAGGGCTGCTCATTTTCTTTACTGCTCCGTGACAAAATGCATGGGTAGTGCAGATGTGCTGCGTAGCCACGCCCATCACTAGGTCTTATTTTCGGGGTGGGGCTTCTATTGCACAAATGCATAGAAATCCTGCTAAGGCTTATTTTATGGGTAGGTCTTATTTTCGGGGAAACAGGGTAAGTCTCTTGGGCTTTTCTATAAAGGCACTAACGCCATTTGTGAGGTTCGCTCTAATGACCTTATCTCCTCCCAAAGGCCACCTCCTAACATCATCGCCTTAGGAATTAGGGTTCCATATAAGATATTTCAAGGGACATAAACATTCAGACTGCAGAACATAGTTCTTGGAGCTATCAAATTAGATGCTTCTAAGCTCCCACATGTGCTGTCTATACACTTATTAGTATGTTCACTCATCACAGCATCGAAGTCTTTGCACCCACCCACTCCCACTGGACAAGGAACCTTACAGAACCAAGGCTGAGTCCTATTTCATCTTTGGTTTCCCAGTGTGTAACACAGTGTCTCACACACAGGACTCAATAAGTAATTTTTAAGACAGAGAATTATATAAAGTGATGAACCAACCAACCAAACAAACGAACAAAAATACAAATGAGTAAATAGAAGAAAATGTTCATTTCTTCCCAGCTAATCTTTTAGACCCTCTTATCTAATGCTTTCCTCTTTCACTGGATCATAGCATATCCTGGTGCCTGGAACATTCTGTGCTCCTTTTCTTATGTTTTAAACAGATCATATTTCTCCCTAATTGAGGCTTTTCAGCACAATTGCCAACCCTACTCTAATGGGTAAGGAAAATCTCACTCTGTGTATTCCAGTTCCATCAACCCCAAAGAAACTTATGATAGTATTTTATTTACATCCTTGGAGTCTATGTTTATTCATTCAAAAATAAAATAGCATCTTTAAAAAAAAATCCCTTTATGAAAGTTACTTTAGCTAATTATTGGATCTTTTCACAAACTTTTAAGACTTCATTCAAAATGTTAAAAAATATGCATAATTGTAATATTAGAAAGGGGAATTTCTAATATTAGAAATATTAGAAAGACATAGAAAAAATATCTGAAGTCCTAATGGCTGAGAACTTTCAAAAATTAATTCTAGAAACTAAACCACAGATCCAGGAAGCTCAGAGACCAGCAACAGCTTAAGTCCCAGACAAGGACACCTAGCTACCACACTCACACTGCAGGAAACAAGAGATGGCAATGGGATCTAGGAGGAAATCAGGGTAGAGGGTGGGATAGTGGCCCCTCAGCTGTGACTGAACAGAGATAAGCACAGAACCCTTCTCATCAGAAACTATGGACTCAGAAAGACCGTGCAGTGAAATGGATGTAAAAAAATCCATCAAACTTGAATTCTATATTCAGCAAAATCATCTCATATAAGAGAAGGAGAAAAACACACTTTCTAAGACAAACAGATTCAAGGAATTCGATGTCACCAACAGACCCTTTATGAAGGAAAAGTTCAAAGCAGTCTATCAGGCCAAAGAAAAATGATATAGGTCAGAAACTCATCTCCAAAGAACAAAATACATCAAAGAAAAAATAAGTAGAAGTAAAATAAAATATTTAATTTTCTATTTATAATTGACATAAAATGGTATAAAAGAAAAATAATATATGGGTTTATTATAACATAAGGATATGTGGAATGGATGACAGGGTGTCTCAAAGGCAGGGCTCAGCGCACGGGTGCCCTGCTACAATGTAACCACACTAAGTGTGAAGTGATACAATGTTATTTGAAAAAGGACACAAATTAGTTGCAATCTACATTGAAAAAATCTGGGGCAACTCACAAAACTTAAAAAGAAATATAACTGATACGCTAAGAGAGGAGATCAAATTCAATCATATTAAAGCTCAATAAAAACCAAAAAAAAAAGAAAAAAAAACAGATGGGGGAGCAAGGGACACATGTCATGGAACAGAGAAGAGTTACTCGTAGGCAGACTAACGTAGATTGATCTACCTACGCCAACTATCAGCTTGGATGTGACGGTTGAAACACACCAGTCAAAGGACAGACTGTTAGAGTAAACAAACGGAACAAGACCCAACTCAAGGTTATCTACAGGAAATCCACTGAAAATAGAAAGACTCAGAGAGGTTAAATAAATGAAACAAACAAACAAAAACACTAATCAAAAAGAGCTGGAGACACTATTAATTTTAGAGAAAGCAAACTTTAGAACAAGAAAGCTTTCCTGGTTCTGTCAGCTGAGAAGTCCCCAAACACAATAACACCCAGAAAGCAACAAGCCCTCCTGGCACCCCAATCTTGGTTTCTACTACTGCTCTCCTGTGAGAGGCTTGGTGGAGAAATGCCTGATTCTGCAGCATAATGAAGCTTGTGGGGCCACACAACAGGGAAGAGCCACAACCATAGCAGCAACAGAATAAAAACAACAAACCCTCACAATCACGACGTGTTGAACAGGCATTAGAGCAACCAAGAGAGTTGTGTTGTGGCTGAAGTTGGAACAATCGAAGCAAGAAAATCGATGTCGTTGGATTATAATCCATAGCATATAATAAATATCCATGACTCCCTATTGGTAAAAATAAATGATTATATACCTATATGGGGGTTTTAAAATCCCCACACATATTCTATGCAGATAATTTCAAATAATTTGTATAGACACTCTGCTCTTAAGAACATCAATCACGACTCAGCATAGAGCAGGGGCTGAGCACAGAGCTTTCCTTGCAGATTCCAGCATAGAAGTGGGAAAGAGAGTCACTTCGCTTAGGAGAAAGACAAGCACCATCTCAGCCAGGTGTGCGAGCCTGACACCCACCATGACGAGTCGTGTCGACAACATGTACGAGCGATGCGGTTTGATGAGAAGGGCATTTCACTCCCGCGATCTTGCTCCCGGGCGCTCCTAACCCCAGTCTCATCATGAGACAAACATCAGATAAATCCCAGCTGGGGCATGTTTTGCAAAACACCTGACCAGTTCTCCTCAAAACTGTCAAGGTCATCAAAAATAAAGAAAGTCTGAGAAAGTCTCACAGCAAAGAGGAACCTAAGGAAATACGACGATTAAATGTGATGTGGGGTCTTGGGTGGGATCTTGGAAAAGGAAAAGGACATTGCATAGAAACTAAAGAATTTGAATAAAGGATGAGCTTGATTATATCTATTATATACATTATATATATATATATATATATCCCATGATTGTAACAAATGGACCACATTAACATACAATTGCCTTAATAGAGGAATGTCGTGAGTATGTGATATGTGGGAACTCTCTGTACTGTCTTTGAATTTTTTCCTGCAAATTTAAAAGTTTCCTAATTCAAATGTTTTAAATGTTTTAAATTTTAAATGTTTATTTTTAATTTTGAATGTTTATTTAAAAATATTTTCTGATAAAAAACTAGAGAACAAAACAAATATTCAAAATTATTAGATTTCCTTCCCAATAACCAAGAGTATCAAAATACACAGAGCATGTTTTGATTCCATTGTAAAATAATTCTTTTATTTTATAAAATAATTTGCACCATCTGCTATGTTCCAAACATGCTTATTTATGAAGGCAAGCTAAATATTGCTATTTCTAAGCATTGTAATTGTCCCAAAGTTTGGAAATACAACACCTCTGTGAATAACTTCCTCCATAATTGGCTGATTAGCATTTATTTTGGCACTTTATGTTTATTTTACATGTGACATATAATAAATCTATCCCAGCAAATTCTATATGTGGGTTGCCAGAATGCCATACTCAGAGAGACCTTAGAGTCAGGAGCTCTGAGATTATATTCTGGGTCTGGTGTTTACTGTTATGCTATTCTTGGATAGAAGCCTTAAAATATTTATATTTTAGTTTCTTCTGTAAATGGCAAATAGTAGTATCTACACAGATATAGATTGGACATCTATTCGAGGTGAGACGTAATTGTGTATTTCAATGTTAAATATTACAATTAAATTTGGGAAAAATCCTCTTCTATCTCTGCCTACTCAACCCTGGAGCTTCTTTGATATTGGTCATGATAATTAAAGTGAAGAACTGGGAAAATCAGAATGGTAGGTCAACCGTCTTTCTGGGAAGAGGGACTCCCAGCTGGGGAAAAGCACAGTGTCAGGAAGTGGGAGGACATCTGTGAGCACGGGGCGGCGGGGACTCCAGAGCGAGGGAGGAGGAGGAAGGTGAGAGCACCTGCCACCCACTAAGAGGACAGGAGAGAACATGTCCCGGGGCCCTGCCAGAACGTCATTGAGTGTCTCGCAAATGAAAGATTCTTCCTCTAACAAGCACCTTTATTGCTGACCTTCTTAATGTTGTGAAACAAGGGGTTAGAGACACATAAAAAAACAAAAAAACTTTCAGAATTTGGCATAATTTTTGCTTAAAATTTTAGCTAGCAAAGAAAGTAAATAAATCTGAGATGCGAGTCGGCTCACGTGCAGCGCACTGTGCGTCTCCCACAGAAGGCTGAGCGGACTCCCGCGCGGAGCCCGTCCACACCGAGGATTCCCTTCCCGGTTTCCAGGGGGTCGGCCTGCGTGATAGAGCCACGAGCCACAATCGCGTGGGCACCTGCCAGTTACTGCCCAGCACACGAGAGCGCACAGGCGAGGAGCATGCATTGCTCACCTTGTTTCATTTCAGTGCATACGTGCAAGGGACAATGGGTCTGCCTGACAGGCACCCTGGTTCTGAGCGACCTGCAGTTCTTGGGAAGGGACATTCCCCCACGATGCACCTGCTCGTTATTTATGCACAGCCCAGCGACGGTGCAAGAGAGGCCCCCTCAGGGAGGTTGGCCACCACGGACTCAGCACACACCGAGGCCACGGTAAAGTGGTGCCGACCCATTTGCCGGCCTCATTTAACCACATCGGAAAGCACGTGGCCTGATCGTTTCGCTCGCAGTCAGAGTGTGGCTTTCGGTGGCTGTTTTCCTGACTAGGAAAAGAGAAAAGCACATTTCATTTCTCCTGCAGCAGATTTGATCTAATGTGTCCAAAGGGAACAGCAGCTCCAGGGGGAGCTAAGAGAGACCCCAGTGCCCTGTTCCCGGGGAAGGCAGCGTAGACACGCAGTTAGTGAAGTCACAGAGCGAGGCTCAACACGCTTTGGTTGAAGTCCAAGTCCATGGAACATGAGGACCCAGTCATGGAACTGTGAATTATTTCATTTTTCTCAACCATGTAAACAGAGGGTCACGCTGACTCTGTGACTCTTTTTTCCTGGCATTTTATCTATATTGATATCCTGGTACTTACTAGTTTTGTTTTTGTTTTCCCTTGTATCAGTGTTATTTGTACCACAAGGACTTTCTAAATTAGGACATAAATTCAATTAAAGGTACTGAATATTTTCTTTATGTCTCCGATGACTAGCACAGTTCTTCACAAACAGCGAATTGCAAATGAATATTCTTATGAATTGAGTAACCAAGTAGAGGCATGTCGTGGTTCTTTAATTTTCCAGAGATAAGTGGAACTCAAAACTGTAACGACTTTACCCAAGTCATTGAAGGAACAAGAGAGAGAAGCAAATTCATCACAAACGGCCTCCTAAAGCGGCAACCACGTGAACACACATTGTGATTTGGATGGATAACTAACACATATATGGTTTTTTCCCTAGTCTGAGTATGAACAACACACAAAACGATGTTGGCGGGCCGGCCCAAGTTCACTCAACGTGACCAAGCTAGGAAAAAGGGAAAGCTTCGACCTTCGTTCTGCCCTTGACAGTGAGATCATGCAGCCCCGGACTCTTTCCTTAGTGGCTTTCTAGCTGGGAGAAGAGGCTGGTTTGGCTGCCGTGAGCCCCGCACCGCCCGGGCTGAGCTCGCGCCTTCACGGGCAGGCTCCGGCTTTGGGCTGTCAACATGGCTCAGACACGTTTCTGGAGGTGAGACCTGTCGTGTTTCAAATGTCACTTGGCAATACTGGGGTGTGCAGGTGGCGACCTGCCGGCGCTGCGGAGTTTGTGCTTTAGGTTATTCCTGCAAGAGGGATGTCAGAAAACAGGACGCAGGAAAAGGACGCTGCAAAGGGTCAGCCCTGCTGAGACCCCGCCGCTGGTGCTCGATGTCAGGGAGCAGGGCAGTCACGGTGGGAGAGCAGACAGGGGACAGCCACAGGGACGGGCACGTGACGGGGGCTGGGGCGGAGGCCACACCAGCCAGGAGCCCCTGCTTCTCCCAGCAGGGACGCTGCACACCCACCTCCTGTCCCCGGGGCTGCACTTGTCAATCACAAATCCCACATCATTCTCGCCCCACTTCCTGCCCAGAACATGCCTGTGTGTGGCGAATTAGAAATGAATAAAATCGGGTAAGCAGGGTCTGTAGAACTTCAGATATTACCCAGGAAAACATGATCTGCCTGTCCTTCCTCCAAGTCATTTAAGGGCTGACAGTCCAGAAAACAAGCGTCTCCAAAATTTACTTAAATCATATTTAGTTCAAATTAAACTTACTCCAAATCCTCCCAATGCACATACATTTAAAATCGATTTTAGGTTGGGTGAGGTGGCGCACGCCTGTAATCCTAGCACTCTGGAAGGCTGGGGTAGGAGTATTGCTTGAGGCCAGGAGTTCAACACCAGCCTGAGCAAGAGTGAGACCCCTGTCTCTACTAAAAATAGAAAAGTTAACAAACATGATAGTGCTCTCCTGTAGTCCCAGCTACTTGGGAGGCTGAGGCAGGAGGATCGCTGGAGTCCAGGAGTTGGAGGCTACAGTGAGCTATGATGACACCTCTGCACTCTAGTCCAGGTGACAGAGAGAGACCCTGTCTCAAAAAATAAGATAAAATATAAAATAAAAATGTTAAATTAAAATTGGTTTTACTGAGGTGTGATTTGGGGTGGGCCATGAGCCAGTAAGACCAGGGTCCTTACGAGAAGGTCAGGACACACTCACACAGGGACGGCCCTGTGAGGACACAGGGAGGAGACGGTGTCTACACGCCAAGGAGAGAGGCCTGAGGAGGAGCCAGCCCTGTTGACACCTCCATCTCGGACTTCCAGCCTCCGGGACCGCGAGAGCATAAACTTCTGTTGTGTAAACTGCCTGCTCTATGGTGCTTTCGCTATAGCAACCTTACAACTTAAGAGCAACATAGAGCAAAAAGGTAAATAGAGTCACCAGGTTTATAACGCAAAGCAGCGGTACCCAACCCACCTCCATCTCCCCCTGGGCAATGACACCTCTCTTTCAGCATTTTTGCTGGAATCTTATACTATTTCATCTATCCATTAGTCACTGATAAATATTCTCTATTGTTACTTTTATCAATATTATGGAAAGGAAGGTTGCCTTACACCACCTCACACCCCGCATCGCTGTAACACAGTGTGGAACACTTTGACCTCAGGCAGGATTTCAGGTTCACCCGGCAGCACCTGGAGACCTTTTGTGTTTTCAGGAGTTAATAAAACTTCCCCCCCCCCCCATTTCTTCCCCATGTGCCTTTCATGCTTTGGTGGGCAGCTTCCATTTGGAAAATTAAGCATTTTAACTCCTTGAAATGTTCTCTGATTTTGATACGAACTGAAATACTCTACTTGTTATTTCTCAGATCTCTTTTTATGAAACTCCTATTAATTGGATATAGAACCTCCTGGATTGATCTATAAATGTCTTACATTTTCTTCTCTCCCAGACCTTGTTTTGATGATCTGTAACACTTGGTGAAAAAATTCCTTGTGTTTTTCATTATATAAGAGTTATATTAAAAGTTGTTATATTTGATTTTCCCGGAGCTCTTTATTTTCTTATTGGAGAGTTTCTTTTATAAATTTTATTTTGTTGCTATTGTATAGATTTATTTTATACAAAGTAAACTGAAATCCTGGGGGAGGAAAGACAGAATCCAAATATCATTATTGTGAAAAAGCTGAGACTAGAATTTATATTTCCTTATCAAATTGTTTTTTTTCATAGAACTCTTTCTGTTTTCACAGGTGGTTTTTCTTTTTTTTTGTTAAATAGCATCACAATCAGACTTCTTAATAAGGGTCTTCAAAACCACTAACAAAAACCAGTAGCTTGAAGTCTTTGAAGACTATTTAAAACTAAATGCACATAATTCTAGGGGCGATAATCCCAGAGAATATGCACTTGCAAAGCCCTTTGTAATTAAGTAGAGGGATATCACTGGAATGCAACCCTCCATAAATAGCCTATCTATTGAGCTTGGAAAGAATGCACCCAAACAATGACAACTGGGAGAATGATGGAAAATAATAGCAATTCTCAGTTTCCAAATCAAGACTTGCGTGACAGTCGCTGTCAGAAAGAACATCCTTTCGTCAGAACTGGCATCCTCTCCGAACAGCTTTTTGAAGAAGGGTAAAGGGCTGGACTTTATCATATCACCTGGTTTTATTATTCTTTGATCATAAGTCCTCTTGTATGCTAAATTTTAATCTGGATCTAAACTAAATCCTTATCCAAAAAGCTAGAAATGAGACTTTTTTCAAAGGCACTAAAAAGGTAACCCTTGGAATTAACTCTCTTTAGTTTTTTTTTTTTTTTTTTTTTTTCTAGACTAGGGGAAAAAAGCTATTTCATTGACACAAAAGTACACTTGGCTGTCGGGATCTGGGATGGGCATCCCTTGCCTGGGCAGAGAGGAGTCAGGATAACTTGGTATCAGAGTGTTCTTCCTCCATAAGTGCTGGTAACACTCTGAAAGCAACAGAAGATTGATCGAGGCAGAAGGACGATCTGTTTACAAAAGACGAGAGAGATTTATTGGCCTGGGTGCATCTCCTGTACAAGCACAGGTGAGGATGGAGAGCGTTAAACTCGAGGACAATTTCTAGACGTGTAGCACACGGAGGGAAGCTCTGCTGAAACTTTGTGTCACTCTTTGAATATAGGTCGTTTACTCATTTTTTTAAGCAAAGATAAATTGTATTTATTAACATATCTGCACTCTGTACCAGGCACTGTTTTGAACGCCTAATCAAAGAAAGGAGAGCTGCAAAATCTGCCCCGATAGGAGCCTGTTGAGGAGCTGCGCACATGGCCTGAGCGCCAACAGTCCTGGGACACACTCTTGGCCGTGACAGCTCGAGGAAGGGTGTGCCATGGAGACAGACGGGGAGGCTCCTCGTCAAGCTAGGGTTTCAAAAGGCTTCCTGGGAGAGGTGGTGCCTGAACGGGGTATGGAAGGTCAGAGGAGACAATTTCAGTGCAGATCCTGAGGACGCCAAACCCGAGGTGAGCCCCTCGGGCAGCACGGAGGGACCCCGAGAATGGCACGGCCCATCCAGTCCAGCCTGGGGCCCTCCCTGTCGGCCACTTGGGAGAGGACGCGGCCCTGGGAGCACAGAGCCCTGGCCCGGAGGGCTGCCCAGGGGCCAGGCCGCTTCTGGCCGTCCTCGGCGTCACTGCCGGCAGCCAGGGTCGTGAAGGCCCGTCCTTCCCAGACAGGACTGTGAGCGGCATTTCCAGCATCTGCCGCGGGCAAGGGGAAGGCCACACAGGAGCCGTCTCATGCCCTCCACTAACCTCCCGGGGCTCCAGCTTCCCTTAATCTCTCCTATTTATTAGATGATTCGAGAGCCCTCCACTGCTTCCTGTCTTCATTACGGCTCTTAAATCCCTTTCTCGAAATGCTTTTGCAGCTATTCTTTTAACAGCTCTCAGGATGCTTCTCATGGAATTATTCCTCCATTCTACCGTTGAGTTTGTGAAGAGGCAGGAGCTCTCCTCCTAGAGACAACTGAAAAAATACAAGGAAGTTGTAACTACGGTTGTATATTCCCTTAACAAGGGGCCACTTAGTACCTGCACCGCCGAGGCGATGGCTTTGAACAGAGACCCTACCTTCAGCTCGTTGAGAGGTGGGCCCATTTGCAGTCAGGCTGGCCTGTGCAGACAGGATTAAAAGTTTCAGGCAACTGTCTCAAACCCCGACATTAAGCCCTGCTCGCATGAAATGCTGACATGTACACCGAATGCCATGAGACCCCGGAAATGTCACACGACTCAATGTCGCTGTGAAATTGATGGCGTTTTCCTGTTTGCTTTCTATTTTTCTTTCCTTTTTGCTTCTTTTCTTCCTAAAGCACAAGATTGAAATAGGGCTTGCTAGTAGGTAGTTTAGAAATAAGTTTACCCTTCACCGTGGGGGATTTTTATGACAGACGTTATTGTTTGGGGTATGTATTAAGAGAAATAGTTAAACTGTGAAGGCCTCTAGCTAAACTCTGGCTCTTGGATCGTAAAACCTCTTCCATTTACACAAATAAATTACATTATGTTACTTTCTCCTGTTTTATAGCTGAACATACCAAGTGTTTTTGGTAGACAAATGACAAGCTATCAGCCTGTCCCCATTGCAAGTTACAGACAGATGTTTGATAACCGCGGCTGTCACAGATGGAGGGGCCGTGTCGAGAACCCTCTCCTGGGGGGCTATTAGTCTCTGATCTGCGATACGCTGCCGGGAAGGAGAGAGGAAAATAGTAACCACTGGCATTAGAGCCATTTATCACCTACCGCTGTGTGTGGAATAAAGGATCCTCTTTCAAGATAGTCTATTATCTGCTGCTTGCTGGCCTCACGCTGTCATATGTTTTTTTCAGTAGTCAATAAATTGCTGAAGGCCGCATTTAGAAAGTAAGTACCGTTGTACATCCAACTTTATATATTGTTCTTTTATTACAGCGCCGTTTGCCCATTTTCTAAGGAGAATCTACTATATACATAAAGGTATTTTTTTTTTTTTTACTTATCAGATTCTTTCACTGATGATGGTTTACCAAATTTTATAATAAGCAAACCAGCAACACATACTTAAAAAAAAAAGATAAAAGTCTGATCCTTACCTGAAAATGCGTCAGCAAGCGTGAGCTCACGTGCGTTTCCCAGAAGTGTTGCTCACGTATTCCTTCCTCCCATCTCATCTCTGTCTTAATCTGTGTGTGCTTCAGTCAGTGTGCACACTCCATGGGGCCCTATAAACCATGCATTAATTGGGGTGAAAGCACTGCTTTCTGTTAACACTGAGGCCGGGGTAGCTGGGAATTACTGCCTAAGCTCCGTTCTGTAAAATGAGTGTGGAGAAGCAGATCATTCCAGAGTGTTTGCAGGTAAGGCATTTCCAACAGCCTTCGTCCTGCCCAGCCAGGCATTCACCCACTAATTTATTAGGGACAAGATCAATAGGCCGAGTGCGATTGCTGTGCTTAGCTGGAATCGAATTCATGCCATGTTTACAGCTGTTTTCCCTGATAGCGTCCTTGGAGGAGATGAACGGCTAATCTAATGTGGCCGTGCCACCATTTTGCATGAGCTGATTGTTTCAATGACTTCCTAGAGATCCTTTATGTAAAGCGCAAACTCAGAGCCAGAAATTAATCAGAACAACGCTTTACTCCTCTCAGGGAACATAAGAAACTTATTAGAGACCAAACAGCATCCCTTTACTGTGGCTAGCCTTGGGCAACATGCATCCACCAGGGACCAGCGAGGAAAGATGGACAGTATCACTCACCGCGGTGACACTGCGGATGTGGTGTTAGTGCTCTGCGCCACCTAACAGATGACCCCAGACGTGGCTGCTTAGAACAACACTTATTTATTATTCCCCCGTTTCTCTGGTCAGGAGTCCCGATGGAGCTAAGCCAGGTCTTCCCAAGGCTGCGATCCGGGTATCAGAAGATGGGGTTCTCAGCCAGGGAAGGTTTCCCCTCCAAGCTCACTCAGTTTAGAGTTTCAGCAGAATCCAGTTCCTAGGATTATGAGATGCATGGCTACTTGCTTCCCCAAAGTCAGAAAGGACAGCAAGACTCTAGGGTGAGTCAACTAGCAAGAACGAGGCTTGTACAAAATAGTGTCACCACGGAAGGGACACCCGTCTTGTTTGCGGCGCCCCGCTAGTTAAAAGTCAGTCACTGGTTGCCCCAGGGTCGAAGGGCAGGATGTGAGCACTGAGTGACAGGCCATCGTGGGCCCCATCTGAAAGTCCATCTACGTCACATCCCTGCCTCATGCAGAATGTGTCACGTCCCTGCCTCGTGCAGAATGTGCACCCTCGTCCGAGGTCCTCAGGGGCTCCATCACCTCAGAGCATCCACTCAGAATCTGAAGTCCCGTCACCGAGGTCCAGAGCTGGTGCAGGTGGGGCTCCTGGGTGCAGTTCTGCTGAGCAAATCTCCTGGCACAGTTCCTCCCAGCTGTGAATGTGTGAGATTGGAGGAATTCACTATTTCTCCATCCTGCCCAACGTAGAATGGGGGACAGCGGACATTAGTTGTCGCTGGTCCATAGCACTTTTGAAATCCAGCCGGGCAAACGTGGGGAGAACCTGGATGAGGTTTTAGGACGTGGGAATAATTCTCTACGGCTCCCAGCTCTCCCTGTGGAGACGTAGGGCCCTCCAAATCACACACCTGTGCATTGACTGCTGTTTACACTACTTACACTGTACTGGCAGTATAACCATGGGAAACAAACTCATCAGTTGAAAATAGTTTCCTTAAGTAACACAATAAAAATATAATAAATTATTTTAATATTCTATTTTAAGGTTATTAGTCTAAATATTGAAGAATGTATGTTTCGTGACATTGAAAATGAATACTATGAGGCAAAGTTATGTACACCCATATTTTTCTAGAAATTTGAAATATCCCTCTGAATTTTTATTTTCTAGATTGGGAGTTAGTTAGAACATTCACAGATGATTTTCCTGTGAGTTTTGGAGAGTTGGGTCAGGCCCGGGGAGTATCCAGGGACTGGAGGTGAGGTTTGGGTATTCGTATTTCTGCAGATGCTGAGTCAGCAGAGCTGGGGGCACCTCGGGGTCACTACTGACAGTTCTTAGGGGACGTGGCAGCCCCCATGTGATGGCCCCAAGGTCTCCTCGGCTTCTGCCCGTCCCTGCTGACTGCAGCCTCTCCCCGGCCCGCCGGGTGGTCAGCAGGTGGCAGAAGGGTTCCTAGCTCGGGCTTCCCCCTGTGTTATGGGCCCCTTTTCTGGCTTTTCCTCCCATGCCATTGCAATAGTGTCGTATTAAAGTCTGGTGGAAAACGTCGATATAATAGGTCCCCAGCAATCTGCACAGTTTCCCCAGACACAGACACAGAAACTCAGAATTAGCTCAAGACACATCAGATCTGGCAACTTTATCTAACGGGAAAGGCAGATGGTTTTATCCACGAAAGGATGAAGGCCATGGTAACCGTTAACCAATATCTCACTCTCTGCTTCTGTGAGTTCAACTGTTTTCAACTCCATGTAAGTGAAAATATGCACTGTTTGTCTTTCTATGTCTGGCTTATTTTACTTAGCACAATGTCCTCCAGGTTCATCTACACTGCCACAAATGACAGGAATTTCTTCTTTGCTAAGGTTGAATGCCATTCTTCTCTAGATATTGCATTTTCTTTATTCATTCATCTGTTCATGGACACAGGTTAATTCCATATCTCAGTTGTTGTAAAATAATGCTACAAAGAATATTAGGGTTCAGATATTTCCTTAACCTACTGATTTCCTTTACTCTGGATTTGCACCCAGTAGTGGGATTGCTAGGTGACATGTCAGTTCTATTTTTAATTTTTTTTGGAACCTCCACAGTGTTTTCCATAATGGCTCTACTCATTTACATTCCTCAAAATAGCGTACAAATGTTCCACCTCCTTACCAGGACTTGTTATCTCTTGTGCTTTTATTTATGTATTTTGATAACAGCCATCCCAACGGGTGTGAGGTGATGTCTCACCATGGTTTTAATTTGCATTTTCCAGATGATTAGTGATGCTGAACTTCTTTCACATGCCTGGTGGCCATGTGTATCTTTGCCTTAGTATGTTTGTGCTACTAGAACAAAACACTTCAGACGGGTGAACTTGCAAACTACAGAAATTTACTTCCTGCAGTTCTGAAGGCTGGGAAGACACATATGCACACAAACTGGATTTAACTGGATTAGGATTATCCTTGTTAAATCTACATGCTGATTTGGGAAAAACGACAACTTTAAAACATTAAGATTTCATATTCATAAATGTAGTATACAGCGCCTCATATTTAGGTTTAAGGATTGTTTATGGAAGTTTCATGGTTATCAATGTACAGTCTTCATTATATTTTTCACACCGATGACTAGGAATTTTATATTTTTATAAAACTATTGACAATACTACTTCTGTTAAAATTTTTGGTTTTAAATGCTGTTACTATTTACAAGCAGGTTTTAAAATTAGTTTCTAGTATGTAAGCACTAGTAATTCGATTAAAATTTTGTGTTTTCATTTTGTTTGAAAATTTGAAAAATCTTCCTGCACGGGTCCCCACTCCTAGGCCACAGCGACTGTCACCTGCATTGCGACAGTTGTCCCCGTGAAATAGGGCAGGCTCTTCACATCACCAAGATCAAGGCTTTTCCTTTTCTTTCGCTTCATCTTTATCTGTTCCAGTAACCTTTTACTCAGGCAGTCGTGAAATATATTTAAAATCCAGAAAGGGAAAAAATAAGCTTCTATAAACAGAAGTGACTTTGTAGATACCGAGTTGCTCTTAAAGAATTATTTATATAAAGCATTTTTATAAAATCCGTTTAATGCCGTTCAGGAGTTGAGAACGGCTGATAAGAATAGCTGATCCTCTACAGCCAAGAAAAAAAGCCCTTTGTTTTTGTTTGTTTTGTTTTCAGATATTCTGTGTAGCCATGAGGTTTTTCTCTGAACAGACTTGTGGTATTAATTTACAGGAAGCTTCTCCCAAACTCCTGTCAGCCTACATAGATGAATTGTCCCCAAAGCATGACAGTGAATTTGAAAACTCCAAGTTTTGGAGACAGAATTTCTGGATTGGCCACCAATGCTTTTTCCAGCTAATTAGTGCTGCTGTGAGTTCAACCAGTGGGGCGGCTACAACGGAGCCAATGTAAGCCTTGTAGTGTTGCACCCACCAAGAATCCCTGCAGCCCAACAGGGGGATAAAAATCAAACTGTCTCTTTCTTCTTGATTCTGCTACGCTGGAAAACCTGATTTTAAAAATACCATTTGTGTTTCTCAGAAAGGCATAAAACAGCAGGAAGTTCAGGGATCTGTACTTGCCCGTCTGGGTAACAGTGATTGACATTTGGTTACTATTTCCAGTTTACAAAGTGTTTTCATCTTTACTTTTTTTATGTCTGTGTTTTTGTGTGTCTGTTTACAAAATTTTCATTCAATATATGTGAAAAGTGGAAGTTAGATAAAGTAATTTACCAAAGGTAAGGCATCTTACCAGCCGGTAGCTGGTAATGCCAGGGTTCAAACAGTCATCTTCCAAATTCCTTACTTTCTATAATAAATTTATTTCCTAGATTTGCTTGCAAGCTAGATCTTTATTGTCATCCTCTTAATAGCTTGCATCAAAAACTAAATATGTGTGTCATGGAGAGTACTTGGTGGCCACATTGAAAATACAGTTGAATCTTTCCAAATAGTAACTGTAAGCAAATGTTATAAAGTACAATGTCTGTTGGTGAGTATCGGTTTTACTTACTCATGGTATGATGCAAATCCTTTAAATAAAGGACATTTCTAGCAGGCTGTAATTTATGCATTTAAAGTTTCATCCTAGCACAGAAAAGCTGTGGTTTGCCAACATATTGATACTAGCTAGCGGATTTCTCTGATATCCAAAGCCCGTTACTGTTGCGTTTTCAGATGGTTTGAAATTAACGTGATACCCATATCGGCTTTCTAAAGCCCGTCTCCTTCCAGTGTGTACAGTAGCTGAGACCAGGCGTGAAGGGAGCCAGGTAATTTAGACAGTCAGCAAACCATGAATTTTTGGCTCGAATTACTCCAGGCGGTTGGCTCTGCTCTTACAAAGCTCAAACCCATCTTCCTAAAACAAACATTTTAGGTCATCGAATCCAAGGGAAAAAAAAAATCTATTTTTTAAAATGTTGCACTTGCCCAGAGAACTAGTAAGTTTTCCCTTTTGTGTTCATACGATTATTTAGAAAATACTCTCCTAATTAAGTGCTTTTCGCTTCCCAGCCAAAGTCACTCCAGGGGAAAAAACATGCTACAATCGACACAATATGGAACCGGAAGGGTCTTGGCCCAGAAAACAAAGACATTATCAGAAGGCGAATAAGGAACTGGGGCCTGCGCACTCATGTCTAGGGGCTTCGCCAAGCAAAAAAGAGATCCCAACACGGAAAGGAAGGATGCCATCCTGTGTGACCACAATAATGGGCTTCTACCAAACACAACCTAACACAACCTGTTTTAATGTAGTTTATCAACCAGAATGAAATTTCTGACTTTTTGTAAATAAAGAACCATGAACATAAACATATTTAGTAGAAAATTTGGGGAGATGTCTTTTATAAAAAATTGAATTATAGAAAATGTTCTTTTATTTTACAGATTAAATGTTCAAAAACTCACAGGTGAACGGTATTCTTATCAAAAGGGAAAGATTGTTACAGGGCATGAGGAATTATAGGTCTTGGTGCCTTCAAGCCATGTGTAAAGAGTTTCCAGCTCACTTACTTCTGAATTTGAGAACACATTAGTGCTGTGGCATCTTTGGTATTATTATCTGTTTACAAATCATGTGAGACTCACAGAAAGTTGCAAGAACAGTACAGAGAACTCCCAAGTTCTTTAACTGAGACCTCTGAACTGTCAATATTTTTATCAACCCTTCGTACATCGGCTTTATCATTTCTGTTCCTATATATTCAAATTCTTATTTTTTGTGAGTCATTTGAATCCACATTGCAGACTCATGCCTTTTCCCCCTAAATACTGATATTTTATAACACTAAATACTATTTCCTAAGAACAAGGATATTACCACAGTACAATAGGCTAAATCAGGAAATTACCATGAATGTAATGCTATTACCTAATTTGCAGACCTTAATTATATTTTGCCAATCACTCCAGTGATGTTCTTGACAGAAAATTAAAGAAACAAGTCAACAGCCAGTCCTGGAGCAAGGTCACGTTTAGCTCCAGGGCAGGCTTTGGTGTCTGCCAACCCGGCACAGCCCCACCATCTCCCTCCCTCCACGGATCACGAGTGTGGCATTTCGCAAGAGAACAGGCTCTAGTCACTTGGAAGAAAAACCCTTCAATTTGCTTTTGTTTGAGGCGTCTTCATGATTAGTCTGAGGTCACACGTTTTGACAAAAGTGATGCTGTTCCTTTCTCAATGCACGGAGGAGTAGACACAAACAACTTCACAGTAAAATAGATTTTAAAATATTGTGCCCGAAAGCAATTAATAAGGAATTACGAATCCCCGGTTTACTTATTCATTAATAGTAGTAATGAAGTTCGAGTTACCATAATCACAAACTGAGGGATCACCATACACCAGGCACTCCTGAATTGCATGCTTTATTTACCCAAACCCTCTATTATGGTCCTTTTCAGCAAGGGCTAGCCGGACACCACCAAGTGAGGGATGGGGATTTTGGAGATTATTATTTTGTAATTCACTTAATTTCTTGGTCGTGTTTGTTTTATTTAATTTTTATTTTTATAAATTTGATAAAGACAAAGGAGCATAGGACTGCCATTTATGTTAAAGCTAGGACATTTCTGTGTGTGTTGCCTTCCTGCCTGCCTGCCTGCCTTCCTTCCTTCCTTCCTTCCTTCCTTCCTTCCTTCCTTCCTTCCTTCCTTCCCTTCCTCTCTCCCTCTTTCCTTCCTTCCTTCCCTCCTTCCTTCCTTCCTTCCTTCCTTCCTTCCTTCCTTCCTTCCTTCCTTCCTTCCTTCCTTCCTTCCTTCCTTCCCTTCTTTCCTCCTTCCTTCTTTCCTGCCTCCCTTCTTGTTTCCATACTTCCTTTTCTTCTCTTTCCTTTACAAATCTAAGCTTAGTCTCAACACACCCATCAGCAATTGCACTCACAGGTGTTTACACAATAGATTTGCAAACATGCATTTGCACAAGAAGGTACTGCTGTATGTTTATAAGCACTTTATTCACAAATACTAGAAACTGGGGAAACACGCATGTCCTTAAATAGGTGAATGTATGCACAAGTTGTGGTATATCCATACGTGGGAATAATACTCATTAATAAATGAACTCTCTCGCCCTGGGAAGAGAAGGATAATCTCAAATGCATAGTTCTCAGTGAAAGAAGCCTGTGTGGAAAGGCCACGCTGAGTGCGGCGCAGACGATAATATAATGTATGAAACAGGCAACAATATACATGGTAAAGTGTTCCAAGATTGTCAGTCACTGGGTGTGGTGAGGGCAAGGAGGTAAAGGGTGCACAGGGGATTTGGGGGCAGGGAAGCATTCTGCACGACACTGTAATCACAGGTGCATGTCTCTAAGCAGCCATCAACACCCACAGAACTTCCCACCGCGCAGTGTGGATCTTAATATTTGCAAACTTAAAAAGATCTTTTAGGAGAGTGGGTGACTCCAGGGATGAATGCCACCGATGACAAGCATGTGGCGGTATTGCAGGTGCAGGACACAAGCTCGCCCCAGGGGCGGTGGCCGCTCTGGGAATGCGCGGGGCTTGCGAGGCCAGAGGGCCCGCAGTCAGCTCCACGTTCGGCTCGCTAAGTGCCGTGTGTTGTTGGGGGAGCACGCACCACACGGAAGGACATGCCGTGGGAGCTGAGGAAAGACGAACGAACGAACGATGCGCCAGAGTGAATAATAATATTTAATGTAAAAGAGGAGCCTGGGATAGTTTGTAGTGCCAGAAAGTAAGAAGGTGAACAACCAAACCAGACCCAACCAAAGAAACAGTGATTGCCCCATTCCAGCTGCCACGAGCTCCATCAACCGAGTGACACATAAGCAACAGCAATTTGCTCCTCCTCGCAGCCCAGGAGGCTGGACTTCGACGATTGGTGCCGCAGGGTGGGCTCTGGGGAGGGTTCCCTTCCGAGTGGCGGGATCCCCTCGCATCCCCACGAGGTTGAAAAGGTGTGAGCTCTCCGCGCCTCTTTCGTAAGGGCGAAATCCCGTTCACAAGGCTCCACCTCCTGACCTAATCACCCCCCAGAGCCCCCACCTCCTGCCATCACCACCTCGAGCGAGAGGGTTTCAATCTGTGAATTTTGGAGGGGACAAAGCTCCAAAATTCAGTCCATAACAACGATGACATGCCAAAGGCCACAGAGGCCAACTGAAAATGCTCTCAGAGGCCGCAGTTGGCACAATTTGAACCCCACAGTAAATGAAATAGGCTTGGAGCACACCCGAAAATATGAAATCAATGTGCGTGGGCTCATACTGATATAAATAAGTAGTTGAATAGGTAAATGGGGAAGGGCAGGCGAACCTCACAGGCAGAAGGGTAAGTGCTGCTGCTGGAGACTTGGAGGAGTGAGTCCAGCTCACCCCCCAGCAGTGTGGGCGGAGCACGCTGCTTTCCTGCCAAAACTTACAGTAAAAAGGGGGAAAACAGTAACTTTGCAACGAAGAAACCAGACCAATCACCCCTCAGCCGTGTGACCGAGGCCAACATCAGCAGTGAGGGCTCAGGTGGACGCACATTCGTTCAAGGTGATGAAAGTGCTCACCTCTGTTGTCCTACACCCCAAAATGCGAAAGCCCCGTCTAGTCACAGGAACATCTGAGCCTAACCCCTCTTGAGGTACATTCTGTGCAATGCCTTGCTATTCTCCTTGAAATTGTCAGGTCGCAGACACTCAAAGCTCCAGTGGAAGAGCAAGTAATTGTAAACGGAGTGTGTCGTTCTGGAAAGCTGCCTGGGTTCAGCAGAAATAGGGGATAATCTAAACACTAACAGAACCGAAATAAATGCGGACCTTGGTTAATAACAGTGCCCAGTCTTGTCTTATCAGTTGTGACAGATGCCTCGTAGTAACGTGAGATGCTAAGCGCAGGGGAGGATGGGCGTGGGCTCACGGTGTACTATCGCTATGATTTTTCTATAAATCTAATGTAATTCTAAAATAAAAAAGTTCATTTAAAATCTGCATGTTTAACAAAAACACGAGGTAATAGATGGCAAATAAAATTAAACTTAAATGAATAATTGAATGATTTTTCAAAGTATAGCCGAGTTCCTCGGGAAAGACTCAGCAAAGCGGAGCCGGCGTCGGTAGGCCGACGTTACCACACCATCGGGAGCTCCCGTCCCTTGGCGGAATCCCGAAGGCCCCACTGCAGGGACCAGCTCTCGAGGCTGGCCCCTGATGTCCATGGTTTGTTCCAGACGAGCAGAAACTCTGTGACGGAAGGTCACATATCTCCGATCATCCGGGTAAGCGGGACAAGCGATCAGACATTTATTCATCTCTAATTTGGTAACAGAGCATAATACAATCAGAAATCATTTAATTAAGACAGACAAATTATGTTCTTGCTAGAATTAGCAAAAGACGTGCAACAAAGTAGCAGTGGATTTGAAGTGGGATCACTGTTTCCACCAGCTCAAGGGAGGACCGACCCCATGTGACGTCACCACATCTCCCCTTCCTGGTCAGCGCTGCCCCCGCCTGCAAACTGCGTGGGTCAGTCTCGCCCGCGTGCGCTGAGGCGCCAGGCTTTCCTCCCACCTCTGTGCACCTGCTCCTGTGAAGATAAACGTCCCGTACTGTAGCTTGTTCAGTAGCTCATTGCAAACAGGCCTTGTGGACCGCACTTGCGCTCTGGCCTGGGGTGTCACATGATATCCACTCGCCATTTCGGTCCTTTATTTAACTTTGTCTTTTAATTTGCTCCAATTCCGTCTGTTTTTCCTTACTGCAGTTCCGTAGAGCTGCAGAGCTGTGCACATACATGGGACTTGTCGTCCTGCTTAGTGGACGTGATGAACCGTGGTGGAGACTTTCAGAGGACACATTTTCATCCTGGATATTTGAAATCAGGTCAACATTCCGGCAACTGCAGATTTCACTTTGAGTTGGCAACGACACTGACCATGTGTGAGGTCATTCTCAGTAAATCAGAGGGAAACATTGGCAAGTTCAGGTCAGTCCTCCCAGGTAAGTCAGGCCACACACTCAACCATGAATTTGTGGCACAGCAACCACTTGAACTTTTGTAGCACTGTGCTCAGTGGCAATGAGAACGTCCCACTGTCACCAAGGGCCACGTGTGGTTGGGACCCAGAGTCCACTCCTGCCCAGGAAGCGGCCTTGATCACACCGAATAGAATCTGAGCTTCATCTAAGCTTTTCCTCTCCTCGGAGCAGGATGTTGCTGGCTAACACTCGACATTAGGCCTTCTTGTCGGTCGGAACTTCCTCTCTTAATGACTGAATTTATTTTTTCCGCACATCCTGCTAGCTCATTACTCATTTCAATTATGAGTCAGATTTCATCTGGAGTTTGATTACTTCCTTGGTTAAAAATGATAAATTAATTTGCTTATTAACTCTTTAGCACCTCCTAAGTTCACCGAATAAGGTGCCATTTGTTATTTTATTTTTGGTGGTGGAAGGTGGCTGTTTTACATGGGTCACGGCAAAGCGGAAGAGAACGTGTCACTGCGGGATGAGACGGTAGGAGTCAGCGGACATCCTTCTCTCCTGCGCAGGCTGCCGTCACCTCGAACCACGGGCTGGTGTCAATTCAAACACGCTTTGTCCCAACTCACAGAATTATTGCCGTGCTATAGCTTCTGGTCATTCTGCAGGTTATCATCTATTTCTTCAAGAAAAGAAATGTGTTCTGTACGTGAAACGTTTGCAGGTAAACACGGGGCTTCGAGTTCTCCTGTATTTTGTCTCTAGACGGCAGCACTTATCCGGCCACTTTGGTTAAGCTTATGTCTCACTTTCCTATTGCTATTTACATCCTTTAATCCGTGTCCGTTCCTGCTGTCAACATTCTCACTGGTATTATTGAGGATGGAAATGTGAAGGCTACATCTTAAAAAATTAATAGACTTGGCTTTTTAGAGCAGTTTTCGTTTTACAGAAAAGTGAGCAGCAAGTACAGAGAGCCCATGCTGGCCTCCCCTGCAGCCTCCTGTTGTCAATGTCTTGCGTTAGGGAGGCGCATTGTTTGAATCGATGAACCAGTATTGATGCGTTATTATTAAAAATCCGTTGACATGTGTCCATCATTACATCGTCACACAAGGGCATTTCCACTGCCTTAAAGATCCCTGTGTCCTGTTCATCCCTCCCTGCCCCAACCACTGGCAACCACCAATCTTCCACTGTCTCCATAGCCCTGACATTTTCCCCAGAATGCCATGTAATTGTCATCGCACAGTAGGCAGCCTCTTCAGACTGGATTCTTTCATTTGACCTAATGCTCTTGAGCTTCCTCCATGTGTTTTCATAGTTTGATCACTGATATCTTTTTAGCAGTAAATAATATCCTGTTGTTTGGATGTGTTGCCAATTGTTTATCCATTCATTTATAATCTTTCTTGCTTTCAAGTTTAGGTGATTATGAATAAGGCTGCTATAAGCATTCATTAGAGGTTTTTTTGTGAACATAAGTTTTTAACTCTTTTAGAGAAATAAAAAGAATCACGGTGGCTGTATTATACATGAGAGTATGTTTAGTTTTATTTAAAAAAACAAAACCGGCAAAAGATGTTCCACAGTGGCTGTACCATTTGAATTTCTACCAGCAATGAGTGAGAGCTCCTGTTGCCCATATCTTCACAAACACTTGGTGGTATTAGTGTTTCTCTTTGGCTTTTCACAGTTCTGACAGGTGTGCACTGGTATCTCATTGTTTCCACTTCTAATTCCCTAATAATGTATGACATTGAGCACCTTTTCATAGTCTTGTTTTTTACTTGTATAGATTCTTTGCTTAAAAATCTGTTCAAATATTTTGCTCACTTTAAAATTAGGGTGCTTTTCTATTGTTTTCTATTTTTGGTTTTAAGAGTTCTTTGTATAATTTGGATACCAGCCCTTTACCGAGTATGTATTTTCTAAGCATTTTCTCCTAGTACATACATGGCTTATTGTTGACTCTCTAAAGAAAGTCTTTTGCAGAGCAAAAATTCAAATTTTAGCAAAGTCCAACATACTGATACTTATCAGTTTTTTCGTGCATGAATCATGCTCTTTTTATTTCTTTTTTTACTTTAATTTCATCATATTGTGGGGGTACAAATATTGTTAGGGTTACATATATTGCCCCTGCCACCCCTCCCTCCCACGTGCCCGAGCTTCAAGCGTGTCCAATCCCCAGGTGGTGAGCATCGCATCCATTATGTAAGTACACACCCTTCCCCTCCTCCCCCCCTCCTGCCTGCCCACCACCCGATAAAAGTGGGTTTTTCTTTTGACATTTTGGTTACATTGTATATCTTTGCCTCTCCCTAAGAAGGGTTAGAGGTATGCCCTTCCCCCCCCCACAATGCTCACTACTTCCCTAAGATGTCGGTCTCCCACCCCCGAATCCCTGCTGAACACTACCACCATTTGAGTACCATAGTTTTAATCAGTCAGTACCAATTTGATGGTGAGTAGATGTGGAGCCCATTTTCCATATCTCGTGTCGCCTCACTTTGGATAACGGGCTTAAGCTTAATCCAGGATAGCATAAACAGTGTGCTAGCTCACTGTCGTTTCTTAGAATTGAGTAATATTCCATTGTGAGCATGTACCACATTTTAATTATCCACTCATGAGTTGACGGGCACTTGGGTTGTTTCCATGACCATGCAATAGTGAATTGTGCTGCCATAAACATTCGGGTGCAGAAGTCTTTGTAATAGAATGTCTTATGCTCTTTTGGGTAGATGCCCAACAATGCTATTGCTGGGTCGAATGGTATTTCTACTTCTAGCTGTTTGAGGTATCTCCAAATTCTTTTCCACAGAGGTTGCACTAATTTGCAGTCCCATCAGCAGTGTAAGAGTGTTCCTGTCTCTCCACATCCTCACCAGCATTTGTTGTTTTGGGATTTCTTGATATAGGCCGTTCTCACTGGGGTTAGGTGGTGTCTTATTGTGGTTTTGATTTGCATTTCTCTGATGATTAGAGATGTTGAGCATTTTTTTTTTATATGTTTGCAGGCCGTTATTCTGTCTTCTTTGGAGAAGTTTCTGTTCATTTCCGTTGCCCATTTCTTGATGGGATTATTTGATTTTTTTCTTGTTAATTCTTTTAAGTTATACATTTTGAGGTAATTTTATAAAGGATATATGGTTTGAATCTTATACATATTTTCTGAGAAAAACTATGAAACTTTAATGAAAGAAATCAAAGAAAAACTAATAAATGAAGAGATATTCTGTGTCTGTGGACAGGAACACTCAATATTGTCAAGAAGTTTGTTCTTCCCGACTTTATCTATTCATTCAATGCAAACCCAGTCAAAATCCCAAGTTACGTTGTGAATATGGGTTTTTGTTTGTTTGTTGGTGATAATGTAAATTATGTTGCATTTTCAAATGCAAATTCTATAGGTTCTTTACTGGAATATAAGATAGTGTTTGACTTTTGTATATTAGCCTTGTATCTTGCAACTCCATATATCATCAATAAAAACTTAGATGTAAAATGCAAATATAAACATGAAAGATAAATTATTATAGTTTTCAAAGATGATAAAAGAGAACATCTTTATCACCTCAGTGTTGAATAAGTATTTAAAACAGATCACAAAAAGCCCTAACCATAAAAAAATAGTCAATTATGACTATATTAAAATTAAAAACTTTTGTGCATAAAAAGACAAGCCAAAGAACGGGAGACAAAATTTTACAACATGCATGACCAACAAGATGCTGATTGCTGTCTTGCTACATACCTGTTTTCTATCATATTCTTTTCCTGTTTTCCTAGATGACAAGAGCAAAATACTGGTCCCAGGGCACCTTACCAGTGGCTTCCAGATATGTCATGCAATGGATGGAACCAGTGAGTTTAAGTTGGGAGAACTGAAGAACAGGGCATGTCTTCTCTTTCTTCTCTTTAGAAGAATAAACAATATTTGTGCAGCACACGAGTTACGGTGAGGACATGGGGCAGAGGGAACAGTCGTCCTCTGCAGTCATGAGTATAAACTGATGTTAGTACATTGAAGCTGTTGTCACTCTCTGCTAAATGAAAAGATAAGTGTAGCTTATGAACCATCAATTCCACTGCCTTTCTACATCAAACTCTAATTGTGCTTATGAGTACCAAATGACACATTCAGGCACGGGCATAGCAGAATTATTTGTAGCAACCCAAAATTAGAAATCATGCAAATGTCCACCTACGGTTGATTGAACACTTTGGTATGTTTATACAGTGAATTACAAAATTACGATGGAAATGAACAAACTGAAGCTACTTGCAACTGAAAGAATACATTTTATAAATATAATGTTCCAGAAAAGAAACCAAATACAAAAGTGTGATACTCTTTGATTTCATTTATGTAAAGTTCAAAAACATACAAGAGGAATATTTTGCTTAGGAGGACCTAAGAAGAAAATACCAATGAGTGAGAACATAGTTAATTCAAAGAGAATCTTTTACATTTTTTTCGAGATTACACAATATGTGATAATTTGGTGATGACTGAAGCTGCAGGCTTATAAATGTGCAAAATCTGAATATATCAAAGTGGTTTAAGATATTTATATTGTGGCAACCACCTGGATTCTGGCAATATCTTATAAGAAAGATAAAATGGTCCACCTAACTCATGTGTTTATTTATTTT
The DNA here is from genome assembly GCA_008750895.1 of Mirza zaza. Classification (NCBI taxonomy): domain Eukaryota; kingdom Metazoa; phylum Chordata; class Mammalia; order Primates; family Cheirogaleidae; genus Mirza; species Mirza zaza. Next base: position 128,648 of record VSMD01102864.1, on the reverse strand, counting down.
TTCCTTTTCCTTCCTCCAGTATATTAATATTTATTTGATATCCTCTAGGTTGGAACGGTTGAGAAGTGTTCAACCTGAATAAATCTCTTTCCAGAAAAACTTTCCACATATTTTGTTTGGCTAAAGCTGGGCAAGGTGATTACTAAAGCATTTTTCTTCATATCCATAATATTATGCCCAGATAGTAAATGTCAATATATTTATTATTTACTTCTGTCCCTGGCTCTGTGCCAAGTGCTTACGTTTGTGGGATGAAAAGGATAAAATATTTATCTCGAATAACTTCACGATGCAAACAAATTGGAAACTTACCTGGTGCAGACAGCACGCCGTTCCCAGCTGGAAACCATTTGGGCACAGGGTCTCAGAGCCCAGGTGAGTAACATATCCGTGCTTCAAAGGCACTGATTGAGTTTTTATGAAACTGGAAAGCTTGGCAGTGACACCTTCCATCATTGTAGGATGTCTTGACATGAGTCTCAGATCGTTTTATGCCAAAATAAGGGTTTTATCCACCCATTTTGTAGGTCTCTTCCTTTTGTATTCTTATCTGGGGCCCCATACATAGTCTAGAAATGCATGACGGGTGCAATTAGTGATTTCTGGGCCGATATGTTGATGTAGTCATGGGGAATATTTGGACATATTTATATTATTGGATTCTCTTCCCAGAATACGATTTCTTTGCATTTCATGGACACATCTTGAAGTCCCGGGGTCCATGGACACTTTGTAACTCTTACCTATTGAACTCAGGTAAACGGCAAAGCCCCAAAGGCGCGGTTAAGGTACCCATGAAATCTGCGTTCAAGGGACACTTTCTTCCTCCACCCACATCCCGGGATCCCTGAAAACCTCCCTCCGAGAGGACCTGAAGGGATCCTCCGATGAGCGCGGGGACCGGCGCTCGGCTGTTTATCATCTCCCCCACCAGTGTGACACCTCGGCTGATTACTTGCATTACGGCTAATTTGCAGCTCATAATCAGTCCTGGCTTCTTAATAAACATCTCATTAAGTGACGGGCGCTGCCATCCACCTCCAGCTCCCACCTCCCCGTGTCCTCTGCGGAGGGGGACGCGCCGCCGGACGTCACAGGTGTCATTTGCAATCATGTTCTGAGGCCTCAAAGGGGGCGCGTGGAGGAAATGCCCTTCACAACACATTACCGCAGTTGGAAGGTGCAATTAGCCACCACGGCGGTGCCTGGCCCCCACGGTTCAGACTTCGGACACACAGCCCTGCTGTGCCAATGTGTGAAGGGGTCGAAATGTCTCTGAGTAATGGCGGTGATGACGACGGTGATGAGGACTATTGACACACAGCATTAACCCGCCAAGTTGACCAAAGGATCAGCAGACGTGCACAGACAACCAGGAAACGCTATTCGAACCGACCTCGGGTAAAGGCAGAAAATATACTGGATGGACCATTTGGTACACATTTCCTTGGGTGATTATCTAGGACCGGCTTGGTTGGGTCAGCGAGTACGTAAGTTAAGCTTTATTAGACACTGCCAGACACACTTCCAAACTGCTTGCTCAAAATTACTCTTCCCTCAGCAACACAGAGGGTCCTGTTTGTTCCATATCCTTGCTAATTCTCTGTCTCTTCTGACTTTGCACCAGAGCTTTTCTGGTGCATACGCAGTGGTATCTTAGGTTTGTAATTTTCATTGCCCCAAAGATTGATGAAATTGAGCACTCTATTATATATTTATAGGCCGTTTTAATATACTTTTTATGAACCGCATATTCAGGTAATTATCACTTTTTTTTCCACTCTCTTCCCTTCGTATTTGCTGTGTAGAAGGCATTTGTAGAATTACATAACCTTCAACACTGACTAAACTAAACAAATACTTCAGCACTTATCTTAGTTTTTCATTACTGGGTGCCCACAGCCTGGGCATCTCAGGCACCTTGCTGTCCTGGCTAAGAACATGAGACCAATTAGTAGGGCACGTAATTTTAAAACTGAGATATTTCTATTCTCAAAGGCAAAAGTGTTATATCAGTGTTCATCCTAAACTACTAAGAAAATAATCAATATTTAGGGTATATAAATACAAACCACTTTCTTTAAATCATTGCTGAATGTAATAATCTTAAATTTTTAAAATTTCACATGTTATATATGACTATTTTGTTATTACTAATCTGTATTTTCAAAATTCTAAATATATTATTTAAAATTCAAGCTTTCAATGTAGTTATTATATCTCACAGATTTTTTTTATACATAAAGATATCTTTCAAAATGTTTAATTAGAATTGCTTTGGAGTTTACCAATGCCTTATGATTTGACAATAGACACTAAGATAATAATATTTTCTCTTAAAATTGCTACCTTTCTTTAAAAAATATATCTTTTTCTGATGCCAATACTTGAGAACAATTGATGGAACATGGTTTGTTAATATATGTAATACACACATATATCTCAAACTTCCTTAATAATTGTTGCTTTTTGGCATGCATTAGTATTCTTTCAAAACAAACAAAAAAAACCCCACATGAATTTTTATGATGTCTCATTGTGTTTTATATAAAACAAAAACATGATTATTTCTAGGTTAACAATAGGAGGAATTAGGGAGATGATATCTACTGAGGATCTAGCATTTTTCAGGTCACTTAATTCTCACCATAATGTTCACCATAACCTGGTAAGTTACCCTCTGTCATTGTTTATACAGGAGAAGAGATGGGTGGAGAAGTAGCTGCTTCTCAGAGGCAATAACCCTTTGTGTGCCAGAGTAACAATGTTTCTGAGATGGGTTTAATAATTGTTTGGAGTTATATTGTATCTATCGATCAATTTCAGTATCACTTACATAAATTCATTTTTGAGTCTTTCTATCCATTCACAATGACCTACTTCTCCAATGAGTATTTTTAACAACTTTTAATTAAGGTGAATATACTTATCTGTAAATATCTTGTGCATATTTTTAGGTTTCTTTATATTTTTGTTGCTTTTGTAAGTGGCAAATTTTAAAGTATTTTAATTTTTGTTCTCTGACGTTACATAGAAATGCTGTTGATTCAGAATATTGATCTATAAAAGCATGATCCTAAAATCTAATTAATTCTGGTAATGTATCTATAAAATCTTAGGGGTTTACTATATTGTCAATAAAATTATATCTTCCTTTCCAATCTTTATTTATTTTGTTTATTTTTCACATTAACTCAATTAGATAAACCCCTAGAACTATGATGAATAAAATGAATGATAATAGCCCTCTTATCATAGCATGATATTTTTTTCATGTCACAGATAAGAGTAGGGACAAATTTCCATTGACTGATAATTCTTCTAGTGAGTTTCCATTCTTCTGTCCCCAGCTTCACAAAAATTATTGAAATTATTGAACAGCCTTTTTGGACAAAGTGTAAGAGTGATTGATTAAATTCTCTTGGAGACAATGATGTTTAATGGACACCAAAGCATCACATTATTTCATTATTTGTCCTATTATCTATAGACCAGCATTTACTTGCAGTGAGAAACAGCTTATTTTCTCACAAAGTTGTGGGGCTTTAGTGGTGGATGACATCTTAAGACAGACAGGTGGAAAACAGACCCAAAATTCTCCTCACAATTCACTAGGGCAGAATGGCTTTAACCTTTCACCAGTGTCTTCTCTGCTAACATATGTTGTCTCAAGAAGTGCAATACAAGGAAGCTTTGAAGTTTCACAAACCATTATCTAAAAGTCCCCATAAGTTTTGGCATTCAGAACTGTGGGAATTTTAGAAAGACAGTAATACGCCTAGACCATACGTAAGACAACACCCCCAGCAAAGAGTAGCATCAACCCCATAGTCAAATACACATGATGTTGGCAGTGAACTATGTTCATACTAAGATTTTCTTTTAGAGACTGTCAATAGCCTCGTGTCGGTTCGGGTTATGTTTGGTCCCTAAGAACGTTTGGTCTCCAACGTATGGAAAATGAAAAGTTTTGGTTTTTAAAAATATGAGGACTTTGTGATTGCAGATAAGGCGTCATTAACATAGATGAGATTACAAATTGTAGACCAGAACATGAAAGTCTGGGAAAGGTCTGCCTCACTGTCTAAGCAGCCACCTGGGAGCTTCCCAGTGGAAAGGGTCTGCTCTTTGCGTGACCCCCCGGGCTCCTAGGATAGCAGAAGACTCCCGGGAGCTGCAGCCAATGTAACGCAGGCGTAGACTGACAGGGGGCCCAGCAGCCTCCCGGGAAGAGCCGCTTGGTTGTCCCAGGAGCTCTTCACACCCGAACCTCTCTGAGAAAACTGCTCCTATCCTCCTCCTTCTCTGGAGCTCCTGTTTTCTCAAGCGCGCTTGGTTACCCAAGTCTAAAGCCCTCCTCTCGCCCACCCCCACATCTCAGCAGATGACAATCTTGTCTGTCACATTCCTGAGTTTCATCAGATCCCTCCGACGTCCCAGTTTTCCGGCCTCGTCATTCCCGAGTTTGTTCCCTTGCCCCCTTCCTCTGAGGCGGCATGGCCTCGGGTGTTTTAAAATGTTCTAAACTAAATTTTAATTTTGTTTCCAGCAACCTGTCCACCTCTTATAGAAACAAAAGCCAATACAGTTAATACAGCACAGAGGCCCTGCAGAACCCGCCCCAGCCACCGCCTCCGTCACCCCCTCCGCCTGTGCCCCCCACTCACGTCACTCCAGCGCCGTCACGGATCTCCTTCTCCCTGTGCACACCCAGGCTTGGTCATTTTGCTTTCTGACAGCTCCTTGTCTTTATTCGTGAGAACTCCTTTCTCTGTTACAGCGGCCTTACTCTTCTCCCCTTAGTTGTTAGCAAATTCCTCCAGCTCCATCTCTGGTGTTGCCTCTTCCAGAAAGCCTTTAAGTCCCTAAGTGGGGATAAGTACTTTTTAGTATATTCCCTCAGAACTAGTGGTGTGTCTTCCTGATGCATATTAAAGTACAGTGATATTAATTTTTTTCTTATCTGTCCATATCCACCACTTGACTGACAGATCCGTAAATATATATATATATATGTATGTGTGTATATATATATATGTATGCATGTATCTCTGCATATATATATATTTTTCAAGACAGAGTCTTACTCTGTTGCCCTGGCAAGAGGGCAGTGGAGGACTCATAGCATCACAGCTCACTGCAACCTAAACTCCTGGGTTCAAGTCATTCTCCCGCCTTGGCCTCCCAGAGTGCCAGGATTACAGATGTGAGCCGCTGCACCCAGCCTTATTTATCTTTTTATTCCTAGTGTCTAGAAGAGACTTCCATGGGTAAATGTTTTATTCATTTTTTTTTTTTTTTTTGTAGAGCTTCATAGCTACTAAAGGGTTTCATGTTCTACTTCCAGAAGTACAGAGGTAAACTTTGCATCTTTCTCTGTTATATGGCTAGGGTTTACTTTTCAGATTAAAGTATTTTGAACTCTGCCCACCCCTGAAAATGCTGCGTGGTTGCACATGATGTAACACGCATTTCCAGGGCTGTGAAGTGTCCCCGATATGGCTCTTGGTGCCTGTGTCATGCACAGAGCCCAGGCTGAGAAGCGCAGGCCACGAGCTTCATTTCACGGCTGGGGAAACTGAGGCTCAGAGAGACTTCTAAACACTGCGTTAAACAAAATGCAATTCAAACACATTTGGCTGTCTGAGATCAAGGTGTCAGCAGGGCCGGTTCCTCTTGAGGCCTCGCCCCTTAGCGTGTAGACACATCTTCTCCCTGTGTCTCCTGTGGTTGTCCTTGTGTGCGGCTGTGTCCTCATCTCCTCTTCCTGTGAGGACCCCAGTCAGATCGGATCAGGGCCCATGCAGGTGCCAGTATTTTACTGTAGTTACACATGGCACTGTCTGAGACCGGGGATCAGGGCTTCAGCACGCAGACGCTGCGGCCGCAATCCAGCCACAAAAGTGCCGGATCCCACAAGATCCTGGTCACTAAATCTTTGGGATTCAGAGAAAAACCGCTTGCAGTGCACCCCCAGAACGCATGCCGCCCCCTTCCGTTGGAGATCATTCCTAGCCTTGGAATCTCAGTCCTTTCAGCCTTTTCTAGACTAGTTACTTCTTTCTTAATTTATTTTTTTGTTTCAAAATACTATAGTTACTTCTTGCTCAGACATAAAGCCCTGTCCCTGTGGCTTCTCCTCGGCCCTGGGGGAAGAGAGCGAGTGGAGGGTTGAGCTCCGTGTGCTGGGGCGTGGTAGGCTCTCAGCGCCCCAGGTGGCAGCAGCCTCGGGAGGGAGGGGCAGAGCCACAGAGGGAGGCCTGGCCAGCGAGCTGAGAACGGAAAGCTAAATTACATGGGAGTGCCTCCAAGACTTTGTGTTTACTCAACTTGTGAGTGTGCGTGTGCATGTGTTTGTGTGTGTGGTTCAAAGCCCACGATGATTGCTGCATGGTAACTATCAAAGCCACAGTTCCCCTTTGCTGCAATTAAGACCACTTGAAATTATATACTGAACTCAAGATTTCTAGGGGCTTGAGCTAAAAGAGCTACTGTCATGGGTTGAATTGTGTCCCTCAGAAAAGATCTGTTGGAGTCCTACCCCCAGGACTTCAGAATGTGACCTCATTTGGAGACAGGGGCTTTGCAGAGACAGTGAAGTAACGATGAGATCATGGCATGGCCTTAAGCCAGCACGAATGACCTCCCTACCAGAGGAAGTATGGGCACAGAGACGGAGACAGAGGAGGACGCCGTGTGAAGATGGGTCATCAGAAAGGTGCGTCTGCTCCCACAGGGCACTCCGGGATGGCCTGTCACCGCCCTGCAGGTCTAGCCTTGGAACCTGATCCCGCCTTGCCCAGTTGGCCCTCCCAGACCCTAACGCTGACATTCAGATCCTTGTCCAACTACTGTCCGTGCCAGAATGATGCAGGATTTTTCATAAACTTACGAAAATCAGAAAACTCTCTTTGAGGATAAAAATGAGTACCCGAAACTTGATATCCAGTCACCTCAAATATCCAGGCAAACCGGAAAGCTCCTTCACCCCCTAGACGAGAAGGATGGAACCTTGCCCTTTTTGTCTCACTGTTTTAACACGGTGGCTGACACAAAACAGGAAGCCGACTGTGATTTCTTGGACAAGTGAAGATAAACTCACTGATGACTTAATGAAAGGAGTAAGGGATAATCAAAATGCAAGAAATCACAAGCCTGAAGTTGCTGAAAGTGCTTCGGAAGGCACAGCCAAGGCGAGGACCCGTCCGGGGTTGTGGGCATCCTAAACACAGCAAAACTAGCGAGTTCACAGAACATCTGCCCACACACACGACTCCGCCGTACCCAGAAAACGTCTTTTAACAAACTACCAGAAATAATGTGAACTTGTAATAATTTTCTACCATCTTTAAAAGCAAACGTGAAACGCTAGAATCTTAATGCAGAAAGCATGATTTGTATGCGATAATAAACTTCAAAAGAAAGAAAAGAAAAAAAAAAAACTAAATGAATCATTTCCAGGAGCCAATTGTTTTGTACGGAAGGAGAATTGGAAATATCCCATTGTCTGGAAATGTTTTACAAGTATATTTTTATGGTTTAAATTTTTGTTATACAGTGTCATCAAGATTCTGTCACATTTCGGTATTATTGATTTGAAACAAAAGTGGATTTTGATATCATTTATTCTGGGCTACACACTGTGTAATTATTCAAATGCTTCATTTTCATTTGGGCTTTCCTATTTGTTTTAAATGTTATTACTCGCTTCAGTGCGTTTTCATTTTAGTGAACACACTGATAAATATTTCTATCAATTGCAGATGTGATTTTTGCATAAGTAACTAAAAGGCTAGCACCGTGGTTTGATACAATACCAGACACCACGGGATCCCATAGCGGCAATTAGAAAGTTTGTCTGCATTTGTGTAATCGTAAAGGCCTTATGGAATGGTTTAAAGTGTGCTTATAATTAGTAATTTTAATGCTTCATGTCTTCCCCAAAAGCCTTAGGCATAAAGCCAGGGCCGATCCTAGGTGAATGGTAAAGCAGACTAAATTCGCTTTTCATTTTCCTCATCCTTTCATCCCTGCTCTGCAAGCTCAGTGACCTTGTCCCCGACCCAAGACAGGGTCAAGGTCTCCGGAATCGAGTCAGTCTTGTAGGCATACCTCATTCTTCGTACCAGCCCTGCCACCCCCTCTTCTGTCAGGATACCCAAGTTTTCCTTTCTATTGCTGTGTTGATATTCGTCTGTTTTGTTTGTTTCTGTTATGGGCTGACAGCATCCTCTTAGCAGCAGGCAGAGGGCACTCGACCCAAACCAGGTTGCCTGGTCTGGGGGCACACCTTGGTACACCAGCACCGGGGTCCACACCCAAGTGCGTTGCTTTACTGCTCCATCATCTTTTTAACTTCGCTACCGATACGGCTAGTTCACTGACACGGTTGTTCCTTCGTTGTATTTTCCCTAGTGGGGAGAAATAGGGGAGTGCTCCTTCCCATGTTGGGTGAAACTTAATGTATCCCAGCAAGAGAGGAAGAGTGTTTGGCTGGAGTCCTCTAACAGGGCCAGAGCGAGCCGAGCAAAAGTCTGCAGGGGCCCGAGCACAAAGGCTGCTCACCGGGGGAGGGGCGTCCACCCGCCAGACACAGGATGGCCACTGAGGCTGGGATGCTCCCGGCCCCTGTCGAGCACCCTCTGTGTGCTTACCGAAAGTCTCCTCCGTCACTCTCACCCAAGATAGCAAAAAAGGAAGAAAATTAGCTCCTCCTATTTGACCCTTATTTGTACGTTAGGGATTTATAAACCAAAAAGGGAAGATTAAAATATGCATCTACGTTTAAATTAACTTTGATATGATTGCAAATAAGGAAATAGCAGGCTGGCATTCATTAATTTTCACTTTCAAAGTGTCAATAATTGCCACATTTACATAATGACTGCTGGATACAGTTACTGTGACGAAAAGGTCAGGAGAGTTGATCACACTCAAGTACGTTCCAGACCCAGATCTGACGAGAGTGAAGCCCCTAAGTGCAGCTTCCTGCTGGCTTCCGGTGAATTCCATACGCTCTGCTATCCCACGCTCTTCCCAAGAAAAAACATGACAGGGACGTTATCCTTTTCATCTTACAGCTGAGGAAACCGGAGCTCAAAGATGTTAATTGTCTCACCTAAGGTCTCACAGCGCGTGGCGGAAACTGGATTCAAACTTGACTTAGACACCAGGATATCTAGCCTTGGAGCTAAAAGGGCTGAATATTTTAACCCTGAGGAACATTTTGAAAATAATATGTATTCATTTCTCTTAAAGACAAAAAATATTACATGGCATTTGGCGTAAATACAGAAAAGTTTGCAGATAAAGACATAAACTGAATTATTACACAGGGCAAACCCTGTGCAAGGCAATAAACAGCACATCAGATGCCCCCAATGTCCCCTGCCCGTCACTGCCCCAACGATTCACAAGTTTACCTAGAGGTTAATTTTGCCTGATTTTAAAATTATACTATGTGTATGTTTTGTTTCTTATTTCTTTTACTCAACATTAAGTATACTCATATTTCCTCCATGTTCGTACACCAGTGCGTGTTTTTTCCATTTGTTTTATTTCTATGTAATAGTCTGTTTTTACATACGTCCTAATGTGCACATCCACCATGAGGGGAGGAGTGAGAGGGGCTTCGTGTTGTTGCCGGGGAGGGTTGCGTTGCTACGGACTCTCTTGAGCACAGGTGAACGTATCAATGTCTGCCACGATTTACAGAGAGCTGGCGAGAGAGCACCTGCCTCTTCTGTAGAAGATGCTGAACTGTTTCAAAGTGACCTGCGTGTGTGTTCCCGGGAATGGGGCACTGGAGTTCCCGTGCCTCCTCCCAGCCAAAGACTCACTTTTTTCCTCTTTCTCTCTGCAAATGGCATCAAAGTTCTTAACTTACATGTAACCGATACTTTTCATCTTTCCTCTTAAAGTGAATGTTTTTGTATTGAATTCAGTAAATCCTTCTTTGCAACCAAGTCGTGAATATATTCTCCCTTGTTATGGCCAAGCCCAGCCATGCCCACTCATGGCTGTCTTCTGTACCCGCTGGCTCTGCACAGACAGAGCTGAGGAATTGGGAAGCATTCGCTGGCCTTTCACAGGGAGAGTCGAATGTTTACCTTTCACATTTTTGGCAACAATCCATTTGGAATTAGGTTGAGGGCATGTCGTAAAGTGGTAGCTAATATTCTTCCTTTTCCTTTCCCTTCTTTTTTTTTTCTAATTGATAAAGCACCATATACTGGAAAGGGCCTCTTTTCAGCATTCTGTTTAGTGGTGTTTGACCATTCACCATTTGGTGTTTGACCAAAACAAGGGTGGTGTTTGTTTCACCATTCTGTTGAGTGAGTTTGTATTAAATCAAATGGTAGTGTTTTATTTCTTTCTAGCTATCTAGTTAGTTATTTTTGGTAATGCACATTCCATTTCATTGGTCTAGGGGGCTATCTTCAGGCAATCACACTGTCTTAATTAATGTGGATTTAAAATGTCTTGATGCCTGGCAGTTTAAGCCCTCCTGCCCTATTTTTCTAAAAATTTTCTTTGATATTATTGATCACTTTCATTTCCATGAGTACATAAAGTAAACTCATCGATTTCCACACTCAAACAAAACAAAACAACTGTCTTAGATTTTATTAAATTTATACATACATTCGTGAGACTTGCTATCTTCCAAAATACTGTCTTCAAAACATGTGCACGAAACATTAGCCATTTTTATTTAAGATATGTCTTAATTTGCTTTAATACATTAAGCAGTTTCTGTGGGGTTCTTGCACATGTCTCATTAGATTAACACACCATTGTAAATGGCAGTTTCAAAAATTTTCTTTTATAAAAATTGTCTTTTAATTGTTTCTTTCTGGCACTTGTAAAATAAGATTATTTTTCTTATTCAAATTATATTCAGCATCATTGCTAAATCTGCCTCTTAATTCTACTCTCTTAACTCAAATAGCATTCAGTTTTTCTCCTAAAATAAACCAAAATTTTCTCCAAAAATATCTAGGAATGATGATGGTTTCCTTGAATCCTTCATAGTCTATGTTCATTTTGTGCCTTTTGTTTTCCTCATTGCACAGGCCAGGGATTTGGCATCATGGCTTTTGGGTTGGCAGTTGTGGTCATCTTGGTCTTGTTGTTAATCTTGAAGGGATTTATCTCAGCTTTCCATTGCTCAGTGTTAGAGGTGCTATACATTTTAAATGCCCTCTGACAGTAAAGCACTTTTCTTTCTGCACCCTATTTGCTGGTAGATTTTTATCGCAAAATAGTGTTTAATTTTCTTAAATGTGTTTTCTGTAATATTTGGTTAGAATATGAACTTTCTTCTCACATTCACAAATTGAGCTTAATTTAATTTATAGCTTTTGAGGGCAGCACTGACATACCTGTTTATAAACTAAGTCCTATTGAACCTTCTCCATGTGTGGGACTCACACATCTTAACCTCAACTCAAGTCTTGGGCACAGAGTCCGATCTGCTTCTGCTGGGCAGCCCCAGCCTCCACTCCCTTCTCCTAGCCTACACTTTCACACCTGGCAAATTTCTCGGTGGTAAATATGGCCTTTTATGTCTTCTGCCTCTTGAGTCTTGCCCTGAGGCCCATTTAGTTTGTTCACAAATTGTTCCCTTAAAAACACCCAGGTAATAGAAATGTACTTACTAGGAGATTGGTTCAAGCAATGTTGTCTGTTTCCTCCAGAAATTCAAGTCTACAAACTGATAGATTATTTGTTTATATTCTTAAGCTCAAGGGTAATGTTCAATGCAATACATGGTGTCTCAGTAAAAAAAAAAAAAATTGATTTGCAAATACAATCAATGCATGAATTCAAGTAAGTATAGTAGAATGTTAGTGTGAGGGATACATGAGCATAGTATTCTAAGCCATTGAGATTTGGGGGTCATTACTTACAATGTAGCCTATTCCAAGTATTATAACAATGGTAGTAATACTAAAAATAAAGAGGCCGGGCATGGTGGCTCACACCTGTCATCCCAGCACTCTGGGAGGCCGAGGCGGGAGGATCCCTCAAGGTCAGGAGTTCGAAACCAGCCTGAGCAAGAGCAAGACCCTGTCTCTACTATAAATAGAAAGAAATTAATTGGCCAGCTAATATATATATAGAAAAAATGAGCCGGGCATGGTGGCACATGCCTGTAGTCCCAGCTACTCGGGAGGCTGAGGCAGCAGGATTGCTTGAGCCCAGGAGATTGAGGTTGCTGTGAGCTAGGCTGACACCAGGGCACTCACTCTAGCCTGGGCAACAAAGCAAGACTCTGTCTCAAAAAAAGAAAGAAAGAAATATAAAGAAAATTTTAGGATGTGTGTTTAAAAATTGTGAAATACTGCACACTGTGTGGCATCATTCCTGCTGCCGCTGAAGTATGTTTTCTCCACTCGTTGATGTGGAGTTTGGATATTATGTCAGAGGACGCACCTGAGTAGACTCTTTAAATGCACTGGTGCTATTTGGCTCTTGCTGCTTGGTGATCTGCTATAAGAACATTTCCTAACCACAACCACATCAGCTTGGAAACACCCTCAAAAAATAAAAGCAGTGACGAGGAACAGAACCACAGCTGGGGCCAAGGCAGTGGACTTGCAGGCTGTGACTTCCAGCTGAGCCCAGCCCCCATCAGCCAAACAGCTGCTGACTCACAGGCTTGTAACCGACTGGTAACTTTGTAACCACAATAACAGACTAGTAACTTTGTAACCACAACAACGGACTGGTAACTTTGTAACCTCAATAACAGATTGGTAACTTTGTAACCACAATAATAGACTGGTAACTTTGTAACTGTGATCACAGGCTGGTAACTTTGTAACCACAATAACAGGCTGGTAACTTTGTAACTGTGATCACAGGCTGGTAACTTTGTAACCACAATAACAGGCTGGTAATTTTGTAACCACAAAACCAGCTCTCCCATCTGTAAGCCCTGTTAAACCAGCGTTGGTTCCCTGACCATATATTTCAGGATTTATCCTCACTCCACAGGACTCTAGCCAGACTCCAACTGATGCTGTCTACATTTCTTCACCTGAGATATTTCTCCAGGCTGAATGTCACTTCTGTGCTTACACTCACTCCTCAAAGCAACCCTTAAAAAGAGACTGGCTTGTATGTAATTTATACCAACTCCCATATAAATATGAAATATATGAGGTATAAATTATAGAAGATTACATATGTATAAGAGTTAGTATAAATTATATAGAAACATTTTTACATTTTATATATGTAGTCATACAGTATTTATTATATGTGGTTATACTGTATGTATATAAATTTTAAAGCAGATTAGCCTACGGGTGACAAGTCATCCGAGGGCAGCGGCGATGGTGAATCCCCACGCAGGACTGAGAGGCACTGGAGAAGTGGTAGACGATCAACACAGAGCAGCCGCACAGAACCCAAACAAACAGCTTTTCAAGTGACAGGACTTCATTCATTTTTATGGCCAAATACTACGCCATTGCAAATATATGCACCATGTTTTCTTTATCATTTGCCTGTTGATGGACACTTAGGATGACTCTATATCTCGGCTTCTGTGGATAGTGCTACAGTGAGCAGGGGGTGCAGACTTCTCTTTGACATCCTGGCTTCATTTACTTTGGATAAACACCCAGTAGTGGGACTGCCGGATCCTACAGTCATTCCATTTTTATCCTCTTGAGGAACCTCCATCCTGTTTTCTGCGGTGGCTGTACTCATGTACGGTCCTACCAGCAGTGTGTAAGCGTGCTGTCTTCTCCACACTCTTGCCAGTGCCTGCTTCCTATTGTCATTTAAAAATACACATTCTAACTGGAGGGAGGTACTGACTTATGAAAAGAAGGAACCAGAAGGAAGTTCTGGTGTTCTGGCACACAGTAGGGTGACTACAGGTAACAGCAAAATGTTGCACATCACAAAATAGTTGTGAGAGAGGCTTTTGAACATTCTCACCTCAAAGAAATGACACATATGTGAGGTGAAGGGCACACTAATCACCCTGATTAGATTATTATATAAAATAGATATGCGTTGAAACATCAAACTGTACCACATAAACATGCACAATTATGGTGTGTCCTTATAAAAAATAAATAAATTTTTAAAATAAAAGAAAAAGAATAAAGCTAAATAGAGTCTTTCACTGCCAAGCCTGGCAATGCTTGGTGCAGTATAAAGATCTATTTGGCAACAACTGACGGTTGTATATTATAACACCAATGTGAATATGAATTTGAATTTTTTTTTTGAGAAGCTGCATTGCAATTGGTAAAAACAGAAGCGTGATTTCAGTGTTCTTCAGAATAAATGCAAAGTAGGAAGCAGAGACAGAGAAAGTGATTTACTGTTTAAAGAACTGTGTCTAACAATACGAACTATGTAAGAAGCAACTCAGTTCCTACCTCTGTGAAACCGATTGTCTAATGCTGCACTACCCAATAAAAATATGTGAGCTGCATTGACAGACTTAAAATTTTCGATTAGCCACGTTAAAAAGTAGAAACCAGTGAAATTTTAATGATATAGTTTATTTAACCTGCCATTTAAAAAATATGATTATTTCAACTTGTAGTCCATGTAAACTATTTTAAGCAGTTTTTCTTTTCATTATAAATATTTAAACTCTGGTGCATGTTTACACTTATGTGCATCTCGGTTCACGTAAGTGGCACTCATTGGTCACACGTGGCCAGTGGCTGCGGCTGTGGGCAGCACGGGCAAAATAGACGCCCAAAGCCTTGGCAAATGCATACTCAGTGGGAAACAAAGTCATCCTATTAATAAAGCCTGTTACAAAAGAGGAAAAAAAAATCTTTATCAATTTGCTGATAGGCTAAATGGAAGAATTAATCTAGAAAACTCTGGGGAGTGAGTTGACGTTTAGATGCCAGATAGCGGCTAATTGCCTGTCATGTTTCAGAAAGGAGATGCTGTCGTCCATAACCTCGGGGAGAGCGATGTGCCGATTATTCAAGGAAAAGTGATGCCCATGGCGGGTTACGGTATTTCATTTCAGAACAGACTGGAAACTGTCATTTTTGTGCACAGAAGCTTTACATACACTGGGTACGTACTACATTCCCCGCATTTAATACACGGGCATCTAGTCATTGTTCTCTTACTGTGCAGAGCTGCCCACGGGGCTTTGTCTGATCTTAATTGTTGTAAGTACCGTAAATGCCAATTATCCTGATCTGATCACTATGAATTACCTGTATCAAACCATCACTGTGTACTCATGAATATGTACACAAATTATTTGTCAATTAAAAAAAAAAACTATTTTTTTTTTTTTAGAAACACCTACAGCTACAGCTCTGAAATACATCCGAGCGTTTCTAAAGTAAATCTGAGTAAGTGAGTGACACTGGCTGGCTACTCTCAAATTTAAGCGCCAGTGGCTTCAGCACTCCCCCACATCCACTAAACACTTTGTAAGCAGCACGAATAAAGAGGTCTGGGTGAGGGGCACGAGATGGAGTGGATGTCAAAGCGAGAGTTGGCGTGTCCTCGGCAGGCAGGCTCCTGGGAACAGGGTGCTCAGAACCAGGAGAGAAAGTGGAGGATGGTGTGACAGGGAAAACTTCCCCTGTGTTTGGGATTGTCTGTGGTCAGGACTGCTTCCACGTAGCACTGGGACATGTGGGTGCCCTCAGTGAATTATTCCAATTTCCCCCATGGACTTCCCAGCAATCAGTGTTCAAAATTGTAAGTGAAGCTCACCCAAGACTGTCGGCTTAGCAAGTAAAAACAGAGAGTATCCGTGGGCTGCACCTATACACACACACACAAATCCATTGTTTATTTGAAATTCTAATTTATGAGTAACTGGGCTTCCTGTATTTTATCTGGTCACCTACATTAATCCTAGGCATTTCAGAAACAATGCGCCAGGGTTTTTCTCCATCATTTCCCCAACGTGAAAGGCATTTCTCCGGAGGATCGTGCAGTTTCCTGCTGCTAGAACTGGTCCAAAGTGTTCTACCTCTAGCCAGATCCCACGCATGGATTCTGAGGTTCTGAGCCAGCATTGAGGGCGGTGAGTGCCGTCCCATCCTGCAGGCGCAGTCCGAGTTGAGCCCTGGTTTCTGTCTGAGGGGCTCAACTCACTGCTCCGAGTTGCCGGGGCCTCGCTGCCGCCCGCCCTTCCGAGTCTGCGTGGGCAGAGTCCTGCTGGCGCCCGGGCTCCCCGTGGTCACACCGTGGTGACTGGGGACCTGCATTGCTGCCTCCTCCCTAGTACGTCCCCTCCCCAGTAGCCCGTGAACCCATGATTGTATCCAGGAAGACGGCTATGAGCTATTTTTTAGCGAGACCGTGGCCCCTCTTAGAAGAGTTAAGTCTACGTGAAAATTCACAACCTTGGTGGAAAGTGATGGCGCCTTGTCCTGACCGGGGGGAAGTGCTCGAGAACTGCGAAGGGCCCTCCTGCTCCCACCACCCCGTTTTCTGCCCCGGAGAGGCTGTGCTAAGCCGCAGGGAACCAAGCACCTCCTTGCATGTGTCTGGGGATATTTCTCCATTTCCTCCAGGTATTTTAATGTAATCAGCACCGCTCACATCTGCGTAGCAATCAAATTACCAAATCAACCTAATCCAAGGAGGAGCTGAGGAGACAGATAATTAAACCCAGGTTAATATTAATTGCCACACTTCCTGCACCTGGATTCAGAGAGGAGCGAAAGAGAGAAAAAGGGAGAGAAAGTAAGAGAACCTGTATCCACTGACAGTCAATTATTTCTTATCATGTTCTCTGAGGTTGGCTAAATTTTTTTTTTCTTTTCAGGCTCACAGTGAACTCTTTAATCTGGAAATACAAACACTTTTGTTGTTGTTGTTGTTCGTACTGAGTCTGTGGCTATCAATGAATGGAGCGTTTACATTAACGGCAGCGGTATAAATGTGTCATGCCTGCCAACTAAGCTGTGTCCCCTTTGTAAGTGAAGAGTGAGTCACTCAAGGCAGGGCAGGAAAAGTCAGAAGTTCTTAATTTAGTTCCCATTGCTCTGCTTCGCATTGTGTAAGCCCATGTGTTCTTGCGATTCTGAATCTCGGTTTGTACGTGTGGAACCCAGGACCGCCTGCACCTCGTTTGCAGTGGATGCGCTCACCTCGGGGGGAACAGAGTTTAGCCGTTTTCATTAAACTCGACTGATGTTTGGAGCGAGCCATCTCTGCCAGCGCAGGGGGGCGTGAGCGTGAGAGTGGACACCGGCAGGCTTGGGAAACGGTTTTCCACCGTTTGGAAAAGAGGAAAGGCGACTCGACTCATGCCCTGTCCACATCGCTCTCCCCCTCCCCTCTCCCTGCAGGTGTCCAGCTCTCTGCACAGGTGTTGCTCTGCCCACAGAGTCGCCCCTTAGCCCCCCTTCCCCCTTCGCAGGGAGTGCTTAATTAGGGACAGAAGCCACAGTGTCTGAGGTCAGCCTTTGCGTGTTGTCAGATCGACTTCTCACTTCCCGTTACCCCCTAGAGGCCGCAATTAGCCCCGTCGCTGACGTGAACCCTCCCTAACTGTGGCGGCGAGTGGGCGCGCACGGCCAGGGAGACATGGTCGCACGGTCGGCTGCACCTGCTCTGCGGTCTTGCCGGGCTGTCCTCACCAAGCAAAGAGCATGGCGCAGCCAGGAGACAGCAGGGAATGATTCTGGAAAACAAGCCATCCGAGATCTTATTTTGCACTATCAATTGTTTCATTTTTAACTTTTTGTTACTTCGAACACACACAGAAGTAGGAGGAGGAGGACGGTGCACTCAGGTATGTATCATCCAGGGACAACACCTAGGAACTTCTCCCAGGCGTGCCTGATAGATTGCGCCTCACGCTCAGCTCCACTTTTCCTTCCTCCCTCCCTCCTTTCCTTCTTTCTTCCCTCTTTTCCTGTCTTCCTACTGTTGGAATATTTAAACCCAGAGAGGATACGATGAGGCCTGATCTCTCTGTGTGTCTCCAACTGCCAGAGAACACTTTCATTCTTTTTTTCTTGCTCAATTTTTTTTAAAAAAATGCCATCGTAATGTTTTTAGCCCTGAGAATACACGGCTCCGAGTCCGCTAAGATGAAGCAAATCATGACCCTGCTTCAAAGCAAAGAGAAACAAAGGAGAAGGAAGAGTACTTAGAGTCCACTGAAATGACAGTTTACTGTGATAATTACCAATCCCCAAAGACACTGCAGTATTTTTCCTTTTATAATAAAAAATTGTCTTCGTGAGACTGCCACAAATAACGATTACAAGCTCTGAGGAAAAAAAAAAAGAGAGAGAGAGAAACAGTATTGGAAGGGACTGGAAAACAATCAAATTGTGCAAATGGCACTTAGGATTTCAAACAATCAGAGACAGAAAACGGAAGAGGTTGGACCCAGGAGGAGAAGGAAGGGCTGTCGCAGGTGCAGCCAATGCCCGACCCCCAAGGAGGTGGCCTCATGTGGCAGAAGGGGACTTCTGTTAAAGCATGTATAACATGGAAAATAATATATATATATACACACATGTATGCATTTTTTTGTATTTTTCAAATTGTTTCTAGTGAACATGGCTATTTACATACACAGTAAATAAAGAGATTTTTAAATATGTATTACAGTTGAAAACTAGAGAGAAGCATTTTTATTTGACCACCATATAATCATAATGCAATTTGAGAAGCCTTCCATCCCATATCACTTTTGAGTTTTGTGCTTATACAAATTATCCACATCCATCTCGAAGACACTTAAAATACAGACGCATTTTTTTCCCATGGAAGGTCGGACTCCTAAAAAATGCATTTGGGCCATAAAACCCCCATATAAACTCTGCAAGCTAAATGCCCCGGGGCTCGCTGCATGTAGGTGAGATTGAGTTTCGCTGACGCTAATGTTGATTTAGTGGCTGTATTCTCCAGCCATACAGTTCTAAGAGCTCATCGTGTGTTCGGCATGCCTGTTAGCAATTCCTGAAGGTTCTGTGCTCTTGTGGTGACTCCACTCTACCCCGCCTGCTGCTGGCCTCGATGGCAACATGTGTCCAAGTCCAGGGCCCCATTTTACTGTAGGCCTGCAATGGCTGGTGCTGAGCTCGGGGCCCAGGTAGAACCAGGGGTCTTGGCTCTCACTGCCCAGGCCTGGGGCTCTGCTCCCTGCCCAGCCCCCGCAGCAGCTGTGGCGCTCTGTGACACACTCCCTCCCTGCTCCTTTAGCAAAAAATGCCTCCGAACATGAGCCTACCGAGAAATGGGCCGGCCCCTCACTTTAGCAAACAAACATCCACATTCTGAATTCTTGTGTGAAATCGGTTGGGGAATGGCAACAATATGGGAGGCTACAATAGATAGAAATATCCGTATTTAGTCATTAGAATATCAATGGTGTTACCTACCAAGGTCTTCACTGATAACAGTGATGGCTCTCAGACAGCAGCTCGTGTTCATGGATTGTAATATCTCATGGGGCGACACATTTATCTGCTCACTATCTGGAAATTGTTTAAGTTCAGCTGTATGAAATTGCATAAGATAATGTATCATTAACACAAAAATCTCTGAAGTTCAGGCACTTCTGAGTCCCAAAACATTATACACCTGAAATTATATAAAAGTATGAAACAATGTGGTATAAATAAACTTTTTTGCATCAAATTTGCACGTTCTCTATAAAACCTGGAGGTGCTCATGCATGTCAGTAGTGTGGCTTTGAGGAACTTGTGTTCATTCATAAATCTGTTTGAAGATGGGTTATTCCTTGGCTATATCCTGATATCACATCACACCAAAAGAAGCCGGTGTAGTGATTTCTTACTAGTGTACTGTAGGACTATGTGTGGTGGACGTGAGCAAACCACCTTAAAATTTGAAAAAGATATTCACGACCTAAAGTCAACCACTTTTAAAATCTTCTAAGTAGAGTTCATCTTTTTCTGTCTGGCCTTGTACATTTTAATTTTCTTTCTGCTCTTTTAATCCCAGCTAATTAGGGGATTTCACTGCTGTGTAATGCTGGACTCTTAAGCCAAGCTTGTAATTACAAGGAGTAAGTAGTGTTCCATAATTGCAGATTGTGGGTTAATTGGTAATTCCTCATCCAGCATTTTTCCTGAAGATGTTTTACACTGCAGTTGTTGACTTCCTTCCCAAGGCAGCAGATTTAACCATTTATAGAGGTATTCCTCCTCAAAATGCTGGATAGGAAATCTGGCAACTTCGACATCTCAGATTGTCTCAGTGAGAAGCGGAAAACAGGGAGGTCTTGTGAAAGTATCTTTATCTCTATTCAAAAACGGATTTTTATATTAGTGGATTTATCTCCCACATCTACTCATAATGCATTTGGAGCAACCTCATCATTTATGCATTAAAGATGATTCTGGAACCTGAACTATTTTGCATAAAATTAGTTATCACTTATGTGCAGAGAGAGAGAGAGAGAGAGAGATGAGGGCATGATATACATTGGTTATATTTTCCTAAATTACACTCAACAAGGTTTTGGCATCGATAAATGTTTCCTTCCCTGAATGAAGAAAATCCGGTGTATCTAATAGTAATCTTATCTTTGCGTCTGTACATAGAAACCTGGCCGTACTTTTTGCACCCTCGCTATTCCAGGCGTGGGACTCGGGATGGCGGCCGAAGCCTCCCCTGGACCTTGCTGGGATGCGGAACCCCAGGGTCTCCTGCTCACCAACAAGGGCGGGGTCTCGCCAGCTGGACACGCCGGGGCAGCGCAGGTGGCTCTGAGTTCCCGAGATGGGAAGGACAAGGGCTGTGAAAACGCGGCAATCGCCGGCCTCCATCTCACAGCGTCTGTCAAAGTCATTGTAGCCATTTGCGTCACCTGGTCACGCTGGCTGATGGTTTCGGCTCTGGCCCCTCAGTGCCCCTAAATCTGCTCCGAGAATCGAAATGAAGAATATTAAATTATGGAGACTTGCTCCATTCGCTGCGTTTCTCCCAACGCCAAGAGCTTTATTTTTAGAAGAATAATTGCATCCTTTGTACTGAGAACAAATTAATAACCACTTGCATTGAGCAATTTCAGCTTCACCATTGGAAGGGCTCATGTACCCAGTCGGGGCAGAATATTGAAGTGACATTCAGTGAAAATGTAGCTGGCCTTGTGGGGGGGAAAAAAAAATTCTGCATTCCAAGGGTGGCTCTTGCTAAACGAGGACTTTTGGGTTACTAGGCAAATATTAAATTAGATGAGTTTGCGGAAGCCATAAACATGTTATTCCAGAGCCCTACAAGGAGATAATAGAAGTAATAACAAATAGGTTTTGAAATCACATTTTAATTAGACAACTGTTTTACACAGAAACCCTGACACAGCAGCAGCGACGGGGCCATGAAGCAAGCTAGACATATAGATGTGAGCCAGTCCATTTAGAAATAAAAATGCACCACTTAGCAAGCAGTTTGGCTCAAAATAACGACTTCCATAAATCACTATAACTAGAATAATATTGAATTGGGAATATGCCCTATTTGACTTTATTATTATTTAACATTATCTCTGGGTACCATAACAAAGTTCCATTTTATAGATGTGTTTTTCAATGATATGAAAATGTAATAAACTGGAAAGTTCATCATCAAAATACTTGATTTGACATTTCAGAGATGGTGGGGGCGGGGTTGGTGGAGTCGGGACCTCAAAAGGGGAGTATGCTCTGAAATGCAGCTAAAGCTATAAACACATTTGTTTGGAGTGTTTTTAGTACTGATTTCTCCATATATATAATATAATACATAATATATATAATATAATATATAATATATATGGTGATAACTTTTATATTTTCTTCTCTCTTCCTTTAAGTAGGACTGGATGTCCTCTACTTCATAGCATGAACTAGCATAGTTTGCTCTGGTTTCTAGGAAACTTCATTCTATGCCTATCACCTGGCTCCTTTTGATTTTATGCCCCCTTAGGGGGATCCTGGAACCTGTCCTGAGCAGAGAGTTGACTTGGTCACCTGAGAAATGGCAGAGCTCACTTCCTGCTTGCACCAACCGCTGGCCGCAGGGGACCCCAGTAGACACAGAGGCCCTGTGTATGGACTGCCCCTCTCCCGGCACTGCTGGGGGTTAGGACATCAAGAACGGATACAACCAGGAAGTGCTTTAAGTTGCTTCAATGAGGGATGGAGTGGGGAGGATGATGTGAGAGGAATCCCAAAAGGCTAAATGTCATTCACAGGGGAACCCCACCCACGTCGGGTGTGGAAGTTCAGCACTCTACAGAGGTTAGCACTCTACAGAGGTCAGCAGACAAAGCATCCCAGACACCCCAGCTATAGAAAGAAAAGCTCTCTGTGTGGAAAAACCCTAGTTAGGATGTAGGAAAGTCTCACAGACAGCCAAGTATGGAATGTGGTAGGAACGAGTGACTGATGAAAAAAGGAGACATGACAACAGATACTGTAGAAATCCAGAGACCATCAGAGACCAGTAAGGTGGAAAACCTAGAGGACATGGATAAATTCCTAGACACATACAATCTTCCTGACCAAGACTGAACCAGGAAGAAATCTAAAACCTGCATAAATCAATAACAAGCAACAAGATAGAAGCAGTAATAAAAAGTCTCCCATAAGAGAAAAGTCCAGGACCTGACGGTTTCACTGCTAAATTCTACCACGCATTTAAACAAGAACTAATACCAATCCTACTTAAATTACTCCAAAAAAAAAAAAAAATCTAGGAGGAGGGAATACTCCCAAACTCACCCTGAGAGGCCTGTATCACCCTGATTCAGACAAAGACACGACAAAAAGAGAAAACTATAGCCCAGTATTTCTGATGAACATAGAGGTAAAACTCCTCAACAAAATACTAGCAAACTGAATTCAACAACACATTCAAAAGATTATTCATCATGATCCAGTGAGATTCAACCCAGGGATGCAAGGCTAGTTCAACATTTGCAAATCAATCAATGGGAAACATTACATCAACAAAACAAAGGGCAAAAAAAAAAAAAGAGATCATTTCAATAGATGCTGAAAAAGGATTTGATAAAATTCAACATCCCTTCTTGATAAAACCTCTGTAAAAAACTAAGTATAGAAGGAACTTACCTCAATAGGATAAAAGCCACATTTGACAGTCCCATAGCTAGTATCATTCTGAATGGGGAAAAACTGAAAGCCTTTCCTCTAAGATCTGGAAGAAGCAAAGAATTCCCACTTTCACCACTGTTGTTCAACATGGTACTGGAAGTTCTAGCTACAGCAATCAGACAAGAGAAAGAAATAAAGAGCATCTAAATTGAAAAGGAAGAAGTCAAATTTTCCTTGTATGCAGATGATATGATCTTATATCTAGAGAACCCTAAAGACTCCACAAAAAAATCTGTAAGAACTGATAAGCAAATTCAGTACAGTTAAAGGATACAAAATCAATATACAAACATCAGATGCATTTATATATACCAACAGTAAACCATCTGAAAAAAAAAACAATAAGAAAATAATCCCATTTATAATAGCCACAAATAAAATAAAATGCCTAAGCATAAACTTAGTATTTTGGTACATAATCCCATAGTAAGTCAAAGAACATTTGTACTTAATAAAACTTTATGCTTTTGGTGATAGCAAATCATTTCTATGTTTGGCCTCAGTATTTTTTATCTGAAACTCTTGGGTACTAGCAAACTAAAAAATAAAGATACATTAGTTATAATAAAATAAATAAATGTGCTTCATAATCTATACTAATTTTATAAAAAAAATCACCCATGGGATGAAATTAACTCTTCAGAGATGACGTGCGTGCAAAATGAATCTTTCTCAAAAAAGAAAATTTAATTGCAGATCATTCTTAATTTAAGGAAATTGCCATTTTTTGTTTTATATTAACATTTTTATTGTTTCTAGGAATTTTTACATTCATTATTTATTCTAATCCATACATCTTTCTTGTTAAGTAGCAATGTTAGACCTACGCACTCATGATCAAGGAGTATTAGAATTGATAAGGATCTTGCAGAACGAGTCCTCCAGTGTTCTTTGAAGGCGAGGACCATGAGTGTCAGGGTGCAAAGATGAGCTGATCGAGGCCACACCGCGCGCTGAAGGCAGCGGCCTTGCTCATGCAAGGCAAGCGCGATGACAAGGCCAAACCTCACCTGTTCTACCTTCGATTAGACACCCTTCTTTATTTTCCATACCTGTGCAGATAGCATTTTAAATCCAGTGATGTGTTTAACACTGCAGAGAATAAAAATTATAGAAATAGATGAGCCCAATATAGAGGTGAAATAATGCTAGATTGTGACCTTAAAATGTAGAAATTTCTATCTACATAAATTATGAGCTGATAAAAAACAGAGAATGGGGACAGATGACCCTCAAATGCCCACTTGCTCCCCAAAGCCCAGCCATGGGTCTCTCTGAGTGTTCTGATGGTGAAACGGACAGGGTAGAATGGCAGTACCAACCCAAGTGCCATGCGACCAGTAGCCGGGATGTAGTCGTACCAGCTGTAGTGCAGAAAAGGGTCAGTTGGATGTGAACCAAATAAGACTGTTAAATATGGACCGTGGATCACCTTTCTTGCTGTTCTTCTAAAACACAAAATCCTGGGCCATAGATCAAGGTAGGGAGTCACTCCAATCAGCACGTATTTTAATGCTACCATTAGCAAATGTAGCCTTCTCAATGAACTAAAATTTAGGCAATCATGCTGAGATTTCTTTCTCCAAGAGAGAGCCGGAGGGTGGGTAGAAGACGGGAAATTTGTTAGGGATCTTAAAACTATATTATTTAGAATAAATAGAAACTTGATAAATATTCATCGGCGCTCCTCCTATTCATGGTAGCAATTCATGACAATTGTGAAGGATAAAATAAAAAGAGTAATTAGAGATGATTAGAATTCTCAAAATCATACACTCGGATGAAATGAGAAATTTCTTCAGAAATCTTCAAATGACAATTTTCTGAATTAATTTTAAGTTTGCATCACCTAGAATGGTCTGAACGTATCCTCCTGATTACTCATACTGAGAGAATATAATTATGATCATTCCAACATTGTTCAGAGTAACTACCGCAGTTCGCCAGGTTTGACATCAGCTTGCACTAATAGCAGACTATCCGCAAATAATGTAAAGGTAGTAATGAACAAACTCTGGAATAAGTACTGGAGTCTTAGACCTGACAACCAAAATCCTAGATAATGCTTCTGCAAGTAACTTGGCATTTTTTCTTGATGGCATGATTGATCATCTTTCATTTAAACGGCACCTGCCTTAACCATTATTTTGAATAATGTGTAATTCTACATCCTTTTAGCCATTTTGTTTTTGTACAGCAATTAATATTTTAACAGAATTTTAACTTATGGGCTAACTGTTTTAGGGGGATAGATTTCATTTTAGTTGATTATTTACCTTGAGAAGATTTAAGTTAGAAACCGTAATTTAGATTTTGGATGGAGATTTAAGGAGGTTCAAAATTAAGTTCCATTTATTCTTAGTTAAAATCAACATCAATATGACCAAACCCCCTCACTGTTAAACCAAGGTACCAGCAGAGCTGAGAAGCAGGATGTGTTTCTGGAAACACCGGAAAGCCCGCGTGAGGACAATAAGACTAAGCCTTATTTAAAGTTGGGAACATTCATAGGAAGCAAATTCTTCCTTAGGATTAAAAGTTTGAGGCTAAAATTATTGTTAAAAGTAGAAAAAAAAAATCCAAACTGGCAAATAATTAATTTTGAATTACCTATTTTTAAAATTGATCCACCAACTACTTCTGAGCTCCTATCGTATTCCGGACTGTGGTCTCTGTTGAGGGATGCGCCAGCGGGCGCACTTGCCAGCTCCACCGGACCGCCCTGCGTCTGCTCGCCCCAGCGTCGTGATGTGGCCACAGTTAATGACAGTTAATTATTTTTATTTTATTAATTTTATATTAATTAATTAATTTCTTTTTACTTTTTCAGAATATTTTTTTCTTTTCCTTTTTTTAAATTTTATTTTCTCCAGCATATTATGGGGGGTACAAATATTAAGGTTGCATATATTGCCTTTTCCCCCCTCCCCCCTCCCCCCTCGAGTCAGAGCTTCAAGCGTGTCCATCCCCCAGTCGGTGCAAACCACATTCATTATGTATGTGTATGCCCATCCCCTCCCCCCACCTGCCCGACAACCGATAAATGTTATTCCTATGTATCCACTTAGGTATTGATCAGTTAATACCAGTTTGCTGGTAAGTGCATGTGGTGCTTCATTTTCCTTTCTTGGGGTACTTCACTTAGTAGAATGGGTTCCAGCTCTAGCCAGGAAAATACAAGAGGTGCTCTATCACCGTTGTTTCTTATAGCTGAATAGTACTCCATGGTATACATATACCACGTTTCATTAATCCACTCACACATTGATGGGCACTTGGGTTGTTTCCACATCTTTGCAATTGTGAATTGTGCTGCTATAAACATTGGAGTGCAGGTGTCTTTTTCATAGAATGACTTTTGTTCTTTTGGGTAGATGCCCAGTAATGGGATTGCTGGATCAACATTTTTTATTTTATTAAAACAATAATTTTACAGCAGCTCTAAATTTCCATTTCAAATTAAATTTTATATATGATTAAATATATTCATATTACGAATATTACATATGAAATATTATAAACATTATATAAATAAATTATGTATATAACTTCTTTCTCATAGATTCTAATCATCTCTTGAGGATGATTAAAATGTACATTCTAATAATTAATACACTATTACAACTTTTTTGCCTGTTTTTATCATGCATATGAGACTATACCAGGACAGTTCTCTTAAATTGTTCCTAAATTAAAGGTCAGGAAGCTAATGTTCCTTTGAAGAACATTAGTGCAGCATTTGATGCATTTAATAGTTTTACATGTTGAATAAAAAGAGAGATAGATTGTTCAGCATAAAATAAACACTAGTTACACTAAGTATATAAAGTATACATAAGTTAAACACTGATCTTAGCATTATTTGAGAAGCCCCCCAAAATTTAAGTTAGCTATGTCTTACTTGACACATGTGTACAATAATTATACTCATTTTATGTGGTAATTTTGCAGAATAAAGTGTCGATGCAGGCACTTCTTTCTTTTTCTTTTTCTTTCTTTTTTTTTTTTAAATAAAAATTGCTTTTGTGACAGACTTGTTACCTTAAAAATCCTCAAATTCATTTTCACAGTTCATCGTAAGCTCCCTGTGCAATTTCTGGCACAGCAAGAGCAGACGGAGTAGGTAAGTACAAAAAATGATTTTGGAACGAAATCAGCATTTTTATAGAGTATGATTTTTAAACGCTAGTATCTTTCCTTCTGTAAATACCTAAAAGCTGTCCTGGAATTCTTTTCCTCTTAACTTTCCTCAGTAACTCCAGAAATGACTTATTTTTCGACATTTGGAATCATTCCTATAAATTAAATAAAGGCCTGTGGTATATTTGTATTGTTTAGGTTTTTTCTGAACACAGATATTTATATCCTCTAAACATGAAAAAAATGCATCAATTTATGAGATAAAATGAAATTTGACTCGTATCTAAATTACTTAAAGCCAGTGGAAATTATGCAGTTCTAGTCCATCTTTATGGAAAATTAGATATATTACCTCTCAGCTGTAATAGTTGTTATCTGAATTCCCCTGGATTCCACTCAAATATTATAGAAATGCATTTTGTTAAACAGAAAAAAAAAAAAGAAAAAAGAAAAAAAACTAAGCAAGGTCCTGGATTCCTCACAATTCCAGCAACTCTGGCATCTCATTTTCTTTGCTTGCTGATTGATTTGTTCTCCCTGAGACTCGCCACTGGGGTAAGAAACTGCATCAGGTGCCTAGGGCTTCGGCCGCCGGTGCACAGGACTTAATCCAGGGCCACCTCCCTCCCGTCCCAAACACCAGGCCCCAGTGTGTCGTCCACCACCTGCACTCTGCAGGGGTTGAGTTCATCTCCGTGATGTGGACAACACGCCAGCGCACGCGCAGTCTTCCACGCTAAGAGAAGAGGGCTGGGTTTGCTGACTTTGCTGTAAATGGACCTTGTGTGCGCCCGGCTGGGTACGGGGCCAAGTTCCGTGGCCTCCCCATGGCTGTTCACGAGGCCGGAGACAGTTGTGCGCACAGATTTTTCTATTAATTGCCATCTGAATTGAACTCCCTGCTGCCAGATGGAGACCACAGCTTGGAGTGAAACTGCGACCCCATGTGGAGGAAGGTCGGTGTGGGGGTGTCCCCTCCTGCTCCCCACACTCCTCCCTGCCCACACTCCCCCTCCCCTCACTCCCCCTGCCCCAGGATGATCGATTCTAGGAGACCAGGTCTTCCTCTCCCTCTGTCTCTTATTTTTTGAAACATATGCTCTCCTCCTACTTCCTTTCCTCTTTTTCTTTTCTTTTTTTTTTTTTTAAACCCTGGGAAATGCACTGGATGAAGACTTACTGGTACTGAGAAAGAGGAGCAAGATATAAAAATTTGTCTCAACCGATTGCTTTTGCTTCCCAACCCACAGCCCATTCTTTCTCTGGTCATTTCTGTCTAGTCCAACCCTGCTGACAAGTGTCACACGTCTTTACAACAGAACACAGCTCGGGGTAGGCTGCCAGTAAGTTTGTATGTAATGATGAAGGGCACAGACTACCCCCTTACTCCCACGAGAAATCATACAGAAAACTGCCATTTCTCTTCTTCATTTGATACCATCCTATAGGGTCTACCAATTGCTACGTACAATTTGGCTACATTTTCTCTTTGTTTTAATGTTAACTTTTTGAGGTTCGTGAATACCCCTAATACTGCCCTCAAATCAGTAAATATTATTTTAAAAAAGACTGGAGCGGGTGTTCTTAATACATGTCATAATGTTAAATGTTCTTTTAAAAATGAGACACGCATACAAGCTTCCTTTCTCTGCCTCCGGCTCTGGCCATTGGCTTCCCTCCTCTTCTTTCCTCCTCTTGGGCTGTGGAGCGTTTTCAGTCACAAACTCACTCTGTGTCTCCCAAGGCCCGACGCGAGGAAAGGTACGGAGCGCTCACAGTCGGGGGCGGGTGGGTGGCGTTGTGAGTCTCTGGCGGTTAAGGTCAAAGGAAAACTAGAACAGCCCAATCCAGGCAGGACCAGGAGGGCCCAGACCTGTGGTCCTGAAGGTCTGTGTCACCTCTGTGGTGAAGAACCACACGGAGCCCCACAAGGCATTGCCGGTTAATTAATAGCTACGGCGCTATCCTTTTCTTGAGTGTTTGCAGTTAATGGGGAGAGTTACATGGCCACAGAGTCTTAACTCAGTGTAGGAAAACTATAATTTTGCCTGGCAACATTCTCTAAAGTATGTTTCTTTGGGAAAATGGAAAATTACCTTAATGGAAAGCCTTTCTTGGACAAACTCCTCTCAGAAATCCACACACAACCGTTAGCATAATGCAAGCTCCAAGAATCACGGCCCTATCCCTAATTGTTAGAGCTGTGTTTGGTTCGGGCTGTAAAGATCTGTTTAGCCTCTGAGCTCTTCTCTGCAGCACAGGATTAGAAGACGTGGGGTCTCCCAAGGCTTCTCTCTTCTCGCCTTCAGAGTCAGGGTGACAATGACACTCGGTTCCCAAACGGGGACACCCCAGAGTGGAGGGAGCTGTCGCCAACCACTGGGAAGAGGAGGAGATGCAAACTGCCCGGCACAACGTCCAGGCTTGACCACTCTACGTGAACTCACAGACACAGCAACGTATTTATTTTTAAGTAGCCATCTCTAAACATTCCCACCCACATCAGTCTCTAAATAATAATAATAATAAAAGAACTGCATTTTTTTAAAATCAGATTGGAAATACCAAAATGCCTAAAGCCATTTTGGCTGACGGAGCAGCCCGCGTTCTCATTAGGAGCGTGAACCCTGCTCGACACTGCGAATGACGAATAGGGCTTTGTTGGTGGCGGTACAGCGCTGGGGTTTGTCATCTGTCCCCTTTCCTGTGTCTAAATTTGGAATGCCTGGGTAATGACTTAGCCTGAGCCGCCAGGAAGAGAGCGAGACGTATGTAAATCACACACCACCGAGTCCATTGCTCACTAAGCAAACACCAGCGGAAAGAGTAATGTTTGCCGGATGGTGGTGAAATGCCAGGCAACACGTGGGCGCAGCAGAGCCGCCTGCCGCAGTCAGCCGGCGCAGAGGGACCCGGGCAACCTCACGTCCAAGGGCACCGGGGCTCTTCCTCTTCCTTTGATCTTCCCACGGCAGAGAGGGATACTTCCTTGGAAGGAAGCAAAGCGCTTTTTTGTTGCTCTGTGTCTAGATTAGGGTTTGTGGGAGAAGAATGACAAAAGACGGGTTCAGTGATGGCGCAAAAATGATGAAAGGAAGGGCTAAAACAAGATAAAAGGGAGAAAGGAAGAAATAGACTCTTGATTAATTGAAATTAGTTTCTTTGAAATAGAGGTCTTCATCACACACTAGAATACATCACCTTTCTCTGTCCTGCTTGTCCCTGTTCACCTGTCACAATGCCTCGTATACAGTATGTACGCAAATATCACCAGAGGAGAGGAACAAGAAAGAAAGGCAGACAGAGAGGTTCTAGAAAATTAAAATACACCAGGCCAGAGGTTGTGTCTGAAATACTCATCAGCCATAATGCCATAGTATTGTCTGTTTATACTTTAGTTCAATTCTTAAATACTTTATTTTTAAATACAAATTAAAGGATGGAAAATGTATCGCTTGTTTTCTAACTTTGTCTCTAAATTATGTTCTAGGTGTACTGATTTGAAGGCCAGTATAAAAGGAGTCAGGTGTTCTTCCTCAGAATCTCCATCTAAGTTAGGAACGGTGCATGTTTCCTGACACCTCCACCACCTTTAACCAGCATTTGTTTACATTAGGAATCGGAAAATTTATTTGGAATGTTTATAGCAATTTTTCTTATATACCCAGGCCCACTTTGCTTTGTGATTTAGGTCACACTTCAGTTTCTGTCTTTCACTTATAGGTGGATTGGGGGACATTTTCTGACCTGTCACCTCAAGCTATGGGCGAGGAGGTATAATATCTACGGTGGCTGGCATTTGAATCTGAGTTTGAATATGAACAGTGAGCATCTTTTTATTAAGTAAACTATAAATTTTATGGAATAGGGCATTATATTATGTACCATACTAAAGATAGGATGAAATATTGCCTTCTTCAAGGATCTTACAGTTTCCCATACACCATATGTGAAACGATGTTAAATGATCTAAAAGTTTCTACTAAATGTGCAAAAGGTAAATGACGGTGTAGCATAAATTTGTAGTATAGAGCTAATGGGACAGGGTGTATCTAGGAATTATCTCTGGAGGTTATCAAGTGTCTAATATCTGTCGAAATATAACTGATATTGGAAAACAGATTTGTTTGCAAATAGATTTTGTGTATAAAGGTGATTCACTGTTTATAATATGGTAGAGGGAATGTTCATACGGTTGGTAGGTAGAATTCCTTACTTGTCTAAAATTGGCCATTTGATATTTGTGGCCTGGGCTTGAATAACGAGAAACTGAGGGAAGGGCAGAGGGGAGGGTGCCAGGCACTGACAGCAGCAGGAGAGCAACCTTCTCGGACGTCCGATGGACAGTGACAGCCCTGCAAGCGGAGCTCTGTGGCCTGCTCTCCTGAGCCCATGGAGACAGCATTTCATGGCTTACAAGTGTCGGGTGAGGCAGGCCCAAAATTCTTGAGAACTAGTCAAAATGGAGAGAACAGAAGCGATGAGAGCAAGTGCTCCCCATTCCTCACAGATCAGCGACTTCACTCCAGCATCACTGAGAAAAACAGACGACCTGACACAGGTGAACATGCCAGGCCACACCCTGGCACCAGACACACCTTTGATGAATCTTGACTTCTGATTTTTTTAACTACCTGGAAAACAAATAAATAATGAGGAAGTTTCCCTTAATGTGTAGCACACATGAGGATGGACGTTTGCTGGGGTCTGTTCAGGGGCTGGCAGAGCGGGCAGGAGCTGCAAGATCAGCAAGACCTAGAGGCAGAAAGGGAGCATCGGGGCTGGGCAGAAGCAGACTCCGGTGCCACCAAGTGCACATCTGTCACCTTGACGTGGGAGAAGACAGACTCGGGAGGGATTAACTGACCCACCGGAGCATAACCCTCTCAGTCTGCAACAGAGCCCGGTCTGAATTCCAGGCGCCCAGCTCCAGTTGTGTCCCTTCTTCTGCCAGCACTTACTACAGCCTCGCCGGTGGTTGGTGCTTAGCCCAAAATGAACACCGCAGGGTGGGGATGTGTGTGCATGTCATCGTGCGTCACGGGCACTGGAGCACACCGTAGGTGCCTCGCATCAGTCTGGTAGGAAGTATGTGGACGGTGCCAACGACCATTTATGGCAACGAAATGAGGAGTGTTTGGAAGGCAGATGCCCCTGGACCTATGATGGGGTTTGTCCCGGTAAACCCATCGTCAGTCGAAAACACTTTTAACAGACCGAGCCTATCAAGCATTAGCCCAGCCTGCCTTAAACGTGCTTGGGACACTTGCATTAGGCTACAGTTGGGCAGAATCACCTAAGACAAAGTGTATTGTACAATAAAGTTTTAAATTTCTCATGTAATGTATTGCATATTCTACTAAAAGTGAAAAACGGAACAGTTGTATGAATGCCTGACGTACGGTTTCTCCTGAATGTGTGTTGCTTCTGCACCATTGTGAAGTGGAGCAATTGAAAGCTGAACTGTCCTCAGCCAGAGACGGTTTGTTGTGAATATTCTGGGCCCGACAGCAATGTTTATTCCTGCTCTGAATTAGATTGGTTGGAAAAACACAACACATTAAATTCTCCATGTTCTGATTGCATTTCCTAGAGAGAATGCTTTTGCTATTACGATAGCACCTCTAGTGTACATTGACATGAGACAGCGGCCTCAAGAGCGTGATGTGAAAGTTTCGGTGCCTGTGAGATTGATGTTTTTCTTTGAAACCTAATTTTTCTCTGGGTTTTAACTGGTTTTCATATAGGCAATTATAGGAAACTATTACAAAATTACGAAAATGGTACCATGAGCATTCGTGTCTGCACGGTCGCATTGAACATTGTCAGGTAATAACTGGGCATGCTGGGCTTATGCCTCATTCTTACGAGGTCGTGTGATGTGAGTCCCTCACTGAAAAAATGAAATAACTCTTGATGTGTTTAGAAGAAGCTTTCTGTTTTTCTCAAGCTGAGGGCCAGACCCTGATGATAAGTTAAATATCTATATAATATTGAACATATCTAATAATGTATACAGAATTCCTTTGCAATTCACTTGGAAGCCCACATACAAACTGAGCAAACTGTCTAGCTTCCTCTGCGGAGAGCTGTGCCTGCACTCACCTTGCTCTCCAACTCCACGAATTCGTTTAGTACACAAACTGTGTTTGACTCCTCGGAAAGCAAAACACATTATTGCTTCCTCTTATGAAAAGAATCACTGCATTCCCCTGAAGGAACTTGTTCTTTCAGAATTTCCTACTTTTCCCTGAAAATGGAGAGTCGGCTTAATTCTAATTCCAGTCTTGCGTTTCGGATGGTTTTGGGCGAGTGCCAACCGTGTCTGAGTGTGGCCTCATGAAGAGCTATTATTAATTTTTTCGGTTGGAAGATCTAGCTCTTGAGGATGAGGGCTAAAGAAGAGTTTGACTCTTTTTTTGTCTGTTTGCTCTTCTGTTTTTCCTTAAGAAACACTTAGAAAGAAAAACGTAGATTCTGAAGCTGGGTAGTAAACGTGTATATTTCTCTATCACCATTCTTTAAACTCTGTGTGTATATTACATGGGTTTATATAATTATGTATTTCATTAAGATATTTTTTAAAAGCAACTGACCTGGTTTGTTTTTCATTTTGAGTTTTTTTTGTTTGTTTGTTTGTTTAACAAAACACTATTTTTTCAAATCACACCTGAGCACATCACCATGGCCCTGGTAGGGAAGTGCTATTCGTAGCACCTGCTGTTCCGGGGGCTCCCAGAGCCCTGGGCTGATGTGTTTATTACACTCAGTAATGGCTATCTTTTGATGCAAGATGAAAGAGGTTTAGCTTGCAATCACAACAAACGTGCAACTCTCAAGCTATTTATAAACAAGAAAATGTCAGGGCTCTTGCCGGGCTGTCTAGGATAAAAAATCCTAAACTATATTTGGGACAAACATCACAGGTAGTGACCTGATCACTGATCTCACCACAGGCCCACTAAAGAAAGAGTTCTCATCACTCCCAGAACGAACCACCTGGGGGCGGGCAACCAAGGCCCGTGGTTGAGTGTGTGATCTGCAGGGTGGGACCCCTGTCTGTGTCACCATACCACATGGTCCCACAACCTCCGAGACTCCTCTTAACACTAAAATGGGGACCACAATGACACTGCTTCTCAAGACGCTAGCCCAGCGCCTGGCACAGAGTAAGGCTCCATAAGTGTTAATTATGCGGCTAAGAATTATTTATTGAAGCACGGTTGTGCTTTGTATTATATCTTATTGGAAACAGCGTAGTTATATTAAACACATATGGTGATTTTAGAAACAAAGCCCTGTGCAAAATGCCACTCCAGGTGACAAGGTTAAAACACACAAATTTTCAGAATATTTTGTTGACTGTCAGATATTATTTGGAGCGCCGTGAGGGCACAGAAGTTTAGAGAGGGGTGTAGTGACATAAGGACTCATCAAGAGAAATTTGCCACGTTCCCAGCCCCCTATGCCACCTGAGTGACCACAGAGTGGCCAGTCCTGTTTCTAGGGGTCTGTGTGTATCAACTTCTCCCACATAACATTCATCTCCATGCCTGGGTGTTACCCCAGGTAATTAAGTCAGCAAAACACCCAACTTCACCGTGTCATATTCAAATTGCAGAAAACCAACGTGAACAGAAAATCTTGAAGGAAACCAGAATGGGATAAAATAAACCTTAGCTGCAGAGAAGCAATGGGAAGAATCACGGTGGACTTGGTAGAATCCACGCACGCAGGAACAGAGAAAAGGGAACTATTTAACACGTTGAAAGATAAAACTGAAAAAGGACCGACGGAAAATTCCATGATATATTCAGTGAAATTATCCTCCGAAAGTGAAGGAGAACTGCAGGCTTTCCCCGACAAATAAAACATGACCAAATCCATTGTCAGTGTGTTTGCCCTGCAAGAAACATTAAGAGAATTTTTTCCAGGCAGAGGGAATCCGGTTTAGGCCAGAAACCTGGAACAGCGTTACAAAGGAATCCACGGAGGTGACATGTAGTCTTTTATTTTTCTTAGTCTGAGTGATCCAAAGACAGCTGTTTAAAGCAGTGTTATGGACTGAATGTTTGTGACCCCAAAATACATATGTTGAAATCCTAATGCCCATGGTGAGGTGTTAGCAGGTGGTGCCGCAGCCAGAATTCACTGACACAAGCAGCTGCACAGATGCATTGGATGATTGCCGCACAGGGACAAAGGAATGAGATCGGGAGGCAGAATGAACAATAAAGATACTTGCCCTGCACTCGAAAGGATATAGTTATATGAAGGAGCACTTTGATCAGTTAAGACCAAACATTTTAATCTCTAGGGAAATACTAAAATAAAATTTTAAATAAAAAAACATTTAAATAAATATATTTACATGCTAAGAGATGCTATGAAATAGAATTATATTAAATGTTTAGTGAAAACCAGATCATGTTTTCAGATGTAGGTAGGTAGAAAAGAGAAAAAAAAGTGCACCAAATATAAAATATTTGCACAGTGGAAATTATTCCACAAATATCAATAATCACCTTAAATGTGCATGGCATAAATATACCAACTGAAAGGAAAGGATTGTCAGAGCAGATTAAAAGCATATATTTTATGTATACATGTATCGCTAAAATTGATACATGTATATATAGATACTATAGCTATTAGGTATAATAGATATTATACCTACTTTAGCATGTTAAAATTATTTTAAGGGTTTTACCTTATTTCCTGAGGTCACACAGTGCTAACAGCTGAAGTTAAGCCCAGGCTACCCAACTCCTAAGATAATAGACTTTTGATCTATATTTAATGCTATATGCTGACAACATATTGAGTTTAGTAAGGAAAACCCAGTGATTTGGAGAACTCCAGTTGCCAGCTAAGAACAGAACAGAAAAGTCGATTCTCCAGTTCAGAAATTTTGCTATGATCACCTAGTCTAGTCACCAACAGATGTTTGCTAGAGATTCTGAATTGATCCCGTTTTAAAAATGTGTTTGTGTGACTTTGGCCGGGACAGAGAGCTGCCTACGTAACCAGGTTAGATCAGCCTTCTGCAGAAACTCGCAGTTCAGACTTTCCCCAATATCTTCTCATCCTTTCGTGTTGCGGTACTGTAGCATTTTCTTTCATTGTTTTGGAAGTTTTGTTGCTGTTTTGTGCCTGTTGCTTTTGCTGTTTTAGGTGTAACCATGAAGAGAGAGAGAGAGTTAAAGTACTTAAATCTTTATACAATTGCCTGTGAATAATTTAATTAAGCTAAATCAAACTGAATTTCATTCTAATACAGAAGGGGGTAACTCAATTGAATCTTCCTTGGATTTAAGATGCAGATATTTTATAGGAAATCTAATTTAAGTTTACTGTCAGACTCTGATCACAGGCAGACATTATTAGTGACTTATCCTGCCTCTGAGGCATATTTCACATTTTAGTTGTTGTGGGTAGGATGGACTTAGACTACAGCAGCAGTAAAATACGTAATCAGCACATCTTACGTGCTTACAAAACCTGAACATTTATGTTACTTTGTGCTTCAGAAAGAAACCTGAGGCATTGTCATAGTACGTAACATATAACTTTAAAAGCAAACATTTAGGAATCCCTGCCGTGAAAATTACAGAGCAATTGCCAGTGTTTAAAATGTACGGAAATCCTAAAAAATAAAATAATAGCTTGAAATGTTGCTCATCTTCTCCCAAACAAACCCATGGTTTGTTACTGCTGTTTGTTTAACAGGATGTGCCTAGTGGTATCAACCTTCACCAAAGGAATGTCTCATCTGATAATTTTGTTTCCGCAATTGCAGCCTGGAATTCCAAGCATGTGAGGTTCTATAACAGGGAAGGTGGGACCCCAGGGTGTGGGGAGTGGTGCTCTCACAGGCACCTGCTCCCAGGTCTTCCTGGGTCCCTCACCTCCTTCCTGCCCTTTGCCAAACCTGTTCCTATTTATACATGTAAGACTTTGATTACACTCCTATCCTGCTCATAGGCTCTTGCACAGGACTTATGATTCACCATAAATTAAAGAGCAGGTTGTTGGCGAAGGGGGTCCTACAGCCTCATCTCTTCCGCCCCCTAGGCGCGTTGCTTAACACTCTCTCCCTCTTCCTACTAGTCTCTGCAACTGCTACACCCTCTCTGAAGCCTTCTCTTCCTGCTTCCAAATCTGTAGGGCCTCCCAATGTCCCTGCAGGTCCAGCCAGAAAGCTCAGCTCCTCTCACACTCATGCACATGTGCTCTGTTCAGCTGCAATGAGTTAGGCCATGGCAAGGGATGTCTGAGTTGTGGCAGTGGCAGGCACATAAGACAAGCTCACAGAGAGCTGTATGTGACACGGTAGCAGCCTAATGTGCAAAACAGAAGGACAGTGTTTATGGAAACCAATGGTTTTATAAGTCTCAATTCCCCTGCCGCCCAAAGAAGAACATCAAGGAATCATACTCCACTCTGTGCAATTGTTTTTCAAAGCGCACACGAAGATATTCCTTGGGCAGTTAGAAAAATGCCTGGGCGTGTTAATTTTTCCGTGTTTGCAAAGGTGTGTGCAGCAAACAACAGACTTTTCATCCCCCCCGTAGGTAAACCTGCAGTATGGAAGACTGCAAATGATTTATCTTCCTTCTCATTTTCCTCTTCTTTAAATCTAACTCTTAGTCAGCCACAAAGATGAAATGAGTTTAAATTTAACTGTTGAACAATTTGAAATTGTTTTAAAATATTTAGGTCAAATAATTATCTTTCTAACAAATTAAAGTCTCTATGAAAGGAGGCCATATAAGAACTATTGACCTCGGAATCTCCTTTTTAATTTGCATTACAGAATTCCAAAGTAAATGGTTTCTGTTATCTGCTTTGTGCCACAATTTAAAATCTGCAATCTTCATGATGGCAGGCAAAATATTTTTACCCCATGATGCGAGAAAAAGGACCCAGGAACCATAAAGTCAGGGAAATTGAATCGGCATAATTCTCTATTTAATAACATAAATTTCTAGAGACATAAGAACTTACAGAATTTTGTCAGATTGAGATTTATTTTAAATATAAAGAGAAAAGTAGTTCATGTGTGAAAACCAGGACATAACAAAATAAGAAATTGAGTTGTTCTGGAAGATGTAGAATGCATTTATGTTTTCCGTTTTGTGGTAGGATGATTAAAAAAACTTATCTCAATGATATTATTACATTTCTTTAATGATTAATCTGTCTGATGACCAAAGTCTAACCTAACAAATATACATTTATTTAACAAGTGGAGGGGTTGGGAAGCTTTTCATATTGGAAGGATGAATTAATCAAGCCGTAATCAAATAAGGCTGCATTCAAGAAAATTCAATTAGATATACTTAAAAATGTTGAAATAGGAAAAAAAAAGATATAAGTGGGGAATCAAACCCAGGGAGTCTCAGAGCCCAACGAGGGGGTTGATGGTCCCTTTCTCCCTCCCACACTCTGTTGGTGGTCGGTGGGCTACCAAGACGCCTGTGAGCTCTTCTGTCTCCATGAGCCAAAGGACCTTGACAACCACAGAACTGTGGGGAGAATGTGTGTGACCCCTGAGCTTGGATGCGCCGTGCGGGGTTCCCCTCCAGCCAGGCAATAGGAAAAATAGACATTTATTGAAGATGACATAAGATACAAGAAACATCATACGTAGGACAATGATGCCTCAGACCCCCTTAAAGTAAGCACCTTGGGACCTCACATGGTTTTCTCGTAGCCTAACCCGTACATGTCCAACATTCTCAGGTGTTCTGCCTGTTGCAGGCCTTCCAGAATGTGGGTCACTTTCAACAGATTCTTGACTGTCTTTGAAGCGTTTGTGCCACACTTTTATTTGCACTGCACTCATTGCATCATCCCTGAAAGCCTCCTGAAACATCAGAATAGTTTCCACGGAGGAATGTTCAAGTTTAACGCAAAATCTGATGCAGATTCGTTCCTCTGCTTGTTTGGTCATTTGAACACGATGGCCACACAGTACATGTGCTCACTCGGTGGCATCTAGTGTCCCACTAACTAGTACAGCGATGTCATCATTGTTCACAGTGCACACCCCAGTCCACTCTCCTTGGCTGCCAGGTTATGTCGATGTTGCACAACCTGTTCTTGTTATATTAACACTGGCTGGATACTTTCTCAACAGACCTCGTAAAAAAGTCCAAGCAATCACCTAGAGAGAGACATGGAACTATGTGCAATGAACTAACATTCGAATTATAGGTATCCCTGAGGGATAAGAAGAAAGAAATGAAAGCATGGAAAACCTATTTGAGGATATTATGCTGAGTGATAAAGAAAAAAGTGCACTTAATTCACACAAATTAATTATACATGGAAATGTTATAACCGATATAGTCCCCTTTCTTAATAGCGAAGAAAAGGATAAGAAAAATGCCACAAATGATAACTACATTTCCTGCTATCCCTGATTTTATATAACTAATTAAAAATACTACCTAGTTGATTGACCCCTGGTTTCCTAGGAATCAATTTTATGTCTTTTCTTTAACATATAAGAAGTAGACATCCCCCAAAATAAATGTTTTTCATTCCTTCGTTGAATATTTCCTATTGCTCAAGTGAACAAGTGCTCAAAATAAATTGAAAAACTGAGAGATGGGTGAACCACACCAAAAGAAAAACAGTAGACACCCAAGAAAATATAATGGTTTTATGATTTTTTAAAATATTTTTAATTCAGAAATCCTCAGTAAGTGAACATTCCATTAAGCACCGTTTTACGTCAGCTATGGTGAGAACTGACAGCTGCCTACTGTGCACCTTTATAAGGGTCATAGAATCTTTACCTAAACCCTTCCCAGGTTTGCGTGAGCATTTATAATTCCTGTAGTTCCTTGCAAACCTGCCGCTTGCCTTGCTCAGTCACACTCCATTGTGGAAACCTGGAGGTAACAATGTGGCCAAATGTGTCCACACTCAGATTATGAGAATTACAAACAAATACAAACGTTATGCCACAGTACAGGCTATTTTCTTCACATTTTTTGAATTTATTTTGAGTTTCATTATTGTAGAAAGCAAACTTAGCTAATGGTCTCTGCTGAGTGTGTCCTACAAACTAATCTCCACATCTTCACGATTGCCTCTGGGCTCACATGGACGTCTAGTTATCAGCTTTTCCAAATGCATTTTTCCTCACCAAAGTTGCTGTTGACAATCTGTATTTTTTTTCTTTTTCCCCGAAAGAAGTTTATGATTTTTGAAATATTCTTTAGTGTAAATGTGTCAATGCCTGTGAGCTGACGGAAGGACTTGCACATAAAGTGTTACTGATTCTGCTAACACACTCATGATGCAGGCACTTGGAACTGAGAAGCGAGGTGCGCATCTTCGCAGCACTCAAGACATCCGGTATTTGTACTGTCCTGGTTTCAGTCCCAGGGAGGCCCGATGACCCAAGGTTCTGTCTCTAAGCCTCAGTTTCAAGGCAGGAAAACAACTCACGGTCCTTGTTGCGTTTTAAAACTCTTCCTGTCTGCACAACTGTGATGCGTCAGATGTGAGGCTGCTAAAAACTAAATCCTGCCCCATCATCTTCTCTTACTTGGTTTTTTCACAGAGAAATTTAAACCTGTATTTGTGCAATTCTGATCAGAACTACCGATGACAGTCCCAACCTCGTCAACATATTGATCCAAGATATGAGTTCAGTTTGTCTTTGGAAATGGCCATCGACCAGATGTTCTGCTCAGTGGTTCAAGATAACTTTTGGGGGAGAGACCTTTGTTATCTCCTGACACTTATTATTCAACCCTGTCCTTTCCAAATAACCGCTTTAAGTTCCAAGGTAATTGACGTTCCAATAGGGCAAGGAATAAAAGTTCAATATTTTTGTCAACCTAACATTGCCTTTTAGTATAAAAGATTTATGTGGAAACACTTGTTCCATGGAATATATTTGCTAATTTCATCATAAGAGACACATTGATGACACCTTCAATGTAGGATTGATGATAATGCAGTGCTTATTATTGATTTGTATAATGAGCAATATCATAAGCCTTAATGATTTTCCCATTACATTCCAAATAAAAATGTTCCTCCAATAACAGTGAGTCCCCTGATGAAAGATGAGGGAGGACTTAACCTGAACCTACCCTACCACCACCTGTTTCCCTGAGAGGCTTTTGGATGGAGCGAAACTCGGGAGCCGTCCTGGGAATGATTCTAAATCAAGCATGTAGAGCCAACTGAGGGAGCGTTATCTGCTGTGGGAGGATTTTGAAGTTTCTGTACTGGAAATAGTAATGAATACATTAATTCACAATGGTGAAAGATGGCTATCATAAAATTGGTGTCATGTGTTCTCTGGTGGTTCTTCAAAGGACCTGGCCACACCCTAATACTTGGACCTCGTGAATGTGACGCTTTATGAAAAAAAGGTTTTTGCAGATGTTAGCGGTCTCGAGATGAGACCATTCTGGATTGCCCAGGTGGGCTCTAAATCAATCCAGTGACACGTTTCCTTATAAAAACCGTAAGAGGAAAGGGCATGGATGCACAAAAGAGGAGGAAATGTAGCCTCGGAGGCTGAGATCGGCATGTGTACCCACAGGCCAGGGATCGATGGAGCCTCCAGGGGCTGGAAGAGGACAGGAAGCATCCTCTCTCCTCCGCAGCTGTTGGAGATTTCCTAAGAGCTCCTGAAATGTGGTCTTGCAGGCAGAAATACAACAGAACAAATAAAATAACTTGATTTTACCAGCACACTTGGGAGATTTAATTCAGAAGATGCATTCACAAGACTGATAATGAAAAACAAAAGGCTGGTATCAACATGGAAGGAAAAATAACGTTGTCCCATAGACGGACAGGCTTGTGCAGCAAAGACCAACCTTCTCTTCCTACCGGAAGCCCCATGTGCGAAGCCAAAAGAAAACCGAATGTTGTTTGTTGAGCATGAAATGAGAACAAAAGGGATTAGTGGGCAACATTTTATTACCTAATGGCACCAAAGCTAAGTCGCTTGAACATCTACTCCACTGTAAAGATTTGACTGTGAACACAATGAGCACATTAAAAATCCACTTTTCAAGGCTCCTTTCTCTTGATGTCTCCGGAAATATTTGCTTCTGCACCTCTTTCCTCATGTCCTTCCCTTAATCAGCACACGGACACGTCTGGCTGGTGTAGGAACCTACTCACAGTTTTTAAGTGGCTTCACATTTTTTTCTGCACTGATCCATTAGCAGTTCAGTTTGGAGGTTAACTGTCAGAGGGCATTTCCCCTGATTACGAGGTCTCCGGCCAGCGCTGCAAATCCCCACTGGTTAGCGAGTGCATTTCTAGCAGCCAAGGTGCAAATGCCTGTGACATTACACTTATCTTTACCCATCACTAATCCAAATCCAAAGTCACAAAGTTTTGTAGATAAAATTAAATTGGATAGCAAAGGTAGCTGACCTTTCGATAAAGCCATTTTAAAGAATTCAGTTAGATGTGACAAAAATAAGAAAATAAAAATGTAAGGCTGCTCCAGAGAGAAAACTCTGATAAGTCGCCAGAAATGAAACTTCTTCCTCTAAAATTATTCAGTCTTTGTTATCAGGAGAGAAATAATCACGTATTAAGCCAAATATGCTCTTGGTACATTTCCTACTTTGAAAGAGCAACTATGTCCTACTGGTGAAGAAAAAATAACTGCAGCTGGAACACAGTTTCTGCCACTCACTGGAGACATTTAAAGTCTTATTCATAAAAGGCCAAATATTAACTATGTGATAAAAACTGAAAATTAAGTTTTTGTTTTCATAGAACTTCCTTGGCTGCTGTATTTACTATATTCTAGCTCGGTAATTATTCTGAATTTACCATATAAAAGAATTTCAATTATAGCTTTAGGATGAAGTGACTACTTAGTGTGCATACAAATTGAAAATTCCAGCTTCCTCTCTTCTCATGGCTTTTACTGATGAAAATGTAATTCTTATTTTTAGATTTTAGAAGATGGAAGCCGTAGTCAGAAAAATTGCTAGACTGCGTTTGCTGTTCCACTTAAATTAAATGATACCCTGTTTATTCCTGAAGTAAATTGGTTTTCACAAAGTATATACCAGCAAATCCGACACCAGCCCCTCTTTTCCCACACATACATAATCTGTTTGGGTGACATTTCCAATCAATGGCTAGGGGTAGGGTCACAGAGATGTGCCACATCATTAAATCACAATGTGTTAGCTCAGGATCTCCTTAGAAAGTAGTCCCAGAATTTTTCTCTCTCCAAATTAGTAGTAACCTGGAAAAAATGATTTAAATTGCCTTAGAATGCATTTGATCCTGAAACCTCACTCCCAACCCAACACATAGACAGACAAGGCACACATTCATGTCTAGACTTACAGCATGATTCTTAGGGTTGTGTTTCTTAAAGACTAGAGTCCACTGAAGCCAACTCTGGCAGGTTACTTTTTAAAGGAATGTTTGAATGTGCATCAGTCATTCATTAGACTTCAGTGCTTAACACCTGTGTGTACCAGTTCTTATGGTCTAGGCTGCTTTAGGTCAAATTTCTGATGGTTGTCTCTGCCACACATGATTTTTTTTTCTTTTTCTTTCTCTGAGACAGAGTCTCTCTCTGTTGCCTGGGCAAGAGTGCAGTGGTGTCATCATAGCTCACAATCTCAAACTCCTGGGATCAAGCAATCCTCCTGCCTTAGCCACCCAAGTAGCTGGGACTACAAGTGTGCACCGCCACACCCAGCTAATTTTTCTATTTTCAGTAGAGACGGGGTCTCCACTCTTGCTCAGTTGGTCTCAAACTCCTGACCCCAAGCGATCCTCCGGCCTCACCACCCAGAGTGCTAGGATTACAGGTGTGAGCCACCGTACCTGGCCTACACGTGACCTTTAATCTCCCTGCTAGGAGGAAAGGGATAGCTTGGGTATGTCTTTCCCATAATGTTGAATCTTGCCAAGAGTGAGAGCAAACCCAATTGAACAGATACTTTTCCAGCATCGTTTTGCATCACACTTGCTTGGCCAAAGCCAGCACCGATACCCAGGCCAGACCAAGGAGGAAAGTCTCCGCGATGTTCCCTACAAAGGGCGCCGGCTCTGGGAAGGGCCAGTTGTTTCAATCTACTGTAGCCAGTTTTCTGCCCACAAGTACTCACTTCCCTCCCACTGGGGAAAAAATGCTTAGACCCATCCCTAGGACCTACCCCAATCTCTGCACATATTAAGTTTAGTGTCCGATATCCTGTGACTTATTTTAGATCCATGTTTCCTTTCTCTCCATCCAAACAACCATGAGGTAAAAAGACAAGGAATTTGCCTCAGAAACACCAAACATACACTGGCGACAGAGATGCGTTT
The DNA here is from genome assembly GCA_008750895.1 of Mirza zaza. NCBI lineage: Eukaryota > Metazoa > Chordata > Mammalia > Primates > Cheirogaleidae > Mirza > Mirza zaza. Next base: position 84,069 of record VSMD01102864.1, on the reverse strand, counting down.
TAGCCATAATTAACATTTCCATTTGGAAAGAAAAACCGAATACACATAGCCGTCACTGGTCCGCAGCGATTCTGAAATCTGAGGAGCAAGTGCGGAAAGTCCTCCTTCATCTGGAGATGGGGCTCGTCCCTGCCCTCGGAGGTGGCCTCCAGTTCTTCTCTAAAGACATTCAAAAGCACGCCGTCTGTGTACAGCTCTCGGTCATAGCAAGATTCTGGTCCAGAAACCTTCCTACATTTTCATAGTTTTAATCTATCGTTTGCTAGTTTTTGCCAGAACAATCACTTTGAAAAGTAAAAAAATAAAAAATAAAAATAAAGTGAAAACTAACAACAACTAAACATCCATGAAGGCTTTTTCTGTTTCAGATTCGAGGTTTTTCATGTACCAAAAGCCTTATCGGGGTGTGTGTGTGTGTGTGTGTGTGTGTGTGTTTCAGAGCTTCCCTTCCTAGAACTAATCAGAGCTACCGTGAGTGTACCAGGCTGCTATGAAACAACACAGTCCCATTCCTAGAGCCCTTTTTCCTCCTTTTGCTAGGACAGTCTACCAGGCATCAGCTTGGTTCCTTCAGATCACTTAACAAGAGAAATCATTGATTTTATTTTTACCCTGAGGCTATGTTTTAACTTGAAATGATTTTCTTTGCTGGAGAGGAGGAAGAGCAGAATCAGGCTTATTTTCCATTAGCCCCAAAATTCTAGGACTTTTAGACTCGGTGTAGTTGTTTCTTTGGATTATGCCTCAAAATTGGCCAGCTCATTATTGATTAAATGTCTCTCCTGATGTATCTTCTCAAATGTAGCAACAAGAGACAGGAGAATATCGTTTGTCTCTTCACAATGCCCCCATACAAATCCGAAAGCCCAATAGGTACATTTCATTTTTTTTTTTTAATTTTATAAGGTACCAAGTCTTCTCAACTATTTAACTAAGGATGCCATTTTCTCAGCTCTCTATAACATTTTCCTTATCATTTTCCAATATTCTCTTAGTTTTTTTTCATCACCAGTAATTTCCAATTGCCACTATGTCCCAAAGTAAATGCCAAGATGTCAGGTTTCTGTTCAAGTGGCGCTTTGGTGTGATAGTACTATTGCCATATCACGTATTATCATCATTGTCATAGTAGTACTGTGTATGGAACAACCACAGGCTTCCGACACATGAGATAACAAGCTTTTATTCAGATCAGAAGTGTGTAAGCTGGAGATGCAGGCTGTGGTTGGTGGGTGGTACTTCTGGTCTTCAGGAAGCTCACTCTTGTGTCTGGAAGCTGACGGCTGAACATACGGTGGGTTCATCAGATTGGCGTCAGCAACTCTAGCCTACTCGCTTCTCTCACCCTTTTCCTGGGACCTTTGAGCTGGTCTTGGCAGGTCCTTCTCCGGCAGTGAGAGGGCAGGGCCAGCAGGGTCGCACCTACTCACACAAGTGCCTTTTAAGCTTCGGTTTGCATCAGTTTGCTACATTCTATTTGCCAAAATGAGTTAAGTGTCAAACTCAAGACCAGATTGGGAGAACCCCAAAATGATTCCTATAAAAGGGCGAGGATGCAGAAAAAGAGAAAAAATGAGGGCCAATTTTCCAGTCACACCGCTAAAGCCAGCTCCCAGTTTCTGAGTAAAGGTAAAGTAAGAACTTTATCGCAGGTTAGAGAGATGGAGTACCAGTGAACTCATATGTAATGGCTGAGAATACTACACATTTCAGGACGTGCAAACCAATCTCAGAGGCTCAAGAACCATCTACACGTAGAACATTAAATCAAGGGCTGCAGAGTACAATGGGTTCTTAAGAAATACTAGTGGATTTTTGCTTCCATTATAAAGGAAGAAGTCCCTATTCATTCTGCCCTAGTGCTTAATTCAGGAAAGGGGAAGGGCAGCCGTGCCAATCCAGGAACATTGCTCCAGACTTCTAAAAACAGAGAAGAGGATGACTCTCCTGTAGTTCATTTGAGGTCAGGTCCAGCCACGGGTGCTTAGTGAGCAGGCCAGACACACTTTCTCCTGGAATTCAGACTTGCTGTCTGGAAGCAAGGGTTTCCCTGGTTGTACCTGACATTTCCAGATGTTCTGAAATCCTTTATTGGGGCACATCTATGCAAATGTATCACTCTAACGCGGTCCTTAATGGAAATAGGTTTTCTATTACCTAGGAGTTATTCTCACATGCTCTATGGGTAGAGACAAAGGCAGTGTCTCACTGCAAGTGCCTCCTTACAGCCGCCCTACGGATGGGGAAGACCAGACAGAGCACAGAGAGAAGCAGTAGATGCAAGCGTGGTTTCGCTTTAAGCCTCTTGTTTTATTTCAGTCATCCACGTGATGTTTGTGTTTCACATGCATGCAAGTGGACACACACACCACACGTGTTCTCCCCACACCTACATATGTGAGGTGATGTTCCAGGGAGAGGCAACGTAGTGACGCTTTGTCCTTCCGGGTGCAATTGCAGCCCAGATGGAGATGACTGAAAGCAAATTTAGGAACATATGGAAACACATTTAAATGTAGTATGGGCCGATAATTTCGCACATTTTGTGATTATAAAGAAAATTTTAAAAATGAAGAAAATTAAACTTATCTATATGTCTAACACGCAAAATAGGCATTGTGGATGTATTATTGGATATCCTTTGAATATTATTTCTATGAACATATATATGGCTTCACACAAGAGAACTGATGTTACTTTGTACGTGTAAAATTTTTCAAAACCACATTTTACCTAAATGGTAAAGGATACCTGGTGGTTTGGTTCCTGTGTGAACTCATTTCTATACATTTTCTTTTTTTGCATATACCATGGAACCCCAAATGAACACTAAGAAAAATAAGAACCCAGCTCACCTTACGCCAATCATTGCAAATAAAAATGAAAGCTTGTCTTTCACACAGACAGGTATGTATATATCTTGATATCAATAAGATGTGACAACTTACTACCCATCCGGCTGGACATCCGAGACAATGTCAGACGCCCAAGCTCACAGGGAACCATACTAAAACCCAAAGGGGTAGATTAGTTGTAATGTTTGAGAAGGGCAACATTAATAGCATTTTGATCTTTTATAAGCACAGAGGTTAAAATAAGAATCCAAAGAGAAGTCAAACCAATATGTAGTTCCAAAATGCCACTCAACAGAAAACATATCTTAGCAGAAAGTGATTTCTCTAAAAGAGCAAAATCTTAAAAGTTATATTCTAAGTATAGACACTAGAAGTTGATTTTTTTAAGAAGTACTGAAGATGGTATATGATGTTGCAATTTCTTCAGAAATAGAGGATTAAATATTGATGCCCAATCAATAGATGAAGCACCTAAGGTGACAAGTTAAGTGATTTCAAATTGGACTTTAGACAATAATAGAAAGTCCTCCTAAAGTCCTTGTTCAGGTGGCTATAACTACAGCCTTTGTTAAAAACGGTTTTCATTTTGTACTTTAGTGAAAAATCAAATATTTGATTCAGTTCTTAGAATGCCTTTCTTGAAAGAGTTGAACTTTTTATCATTAGGGATAAATTCATGCCCCTTTTTGTTCCTTGAAGCTTCGGTTTTAGGGAGTGGTACCTGAGCGTGTGACACACAGGCCAACTGTGGAGCATATGCCACCGGTAAAGAAAAGGGGCTTATACTTGCATTAAATAATTAGCACGAGGTCTCTACACCACCTTGCAACAAACACAGCACATCAGGAGGTAAGAGCATCACACGACTCTGAAGGTGATTATTTTATAAAAGCATTCTGAAATAGAAAGTCAGTTCTCCACCATTTTATTTTTTCTAAACCCACAGAGACTCTAAACATGATTTGTGTGTGTGCATGTGTGTGTGCATGTGCCTGCATGTGTGCATGTGTGTGTATATGCATGTGTGTGCATGTGTGCTTACGAGCTATGTCCCAGACCCTTATGTTGTGCTGCCATTAAAATACGCAGTCATCTGTGCAAAAACAGAAGGATCGTGGATTATATCCTAGAGGTAACCCCAGATTGTCACTATTATGTAAGTAAAAACTGACTTTGGCATCAACTGCCACCCAAAAGGAGCAAAAATTATAACAGTACCAATGAGGTTAATAAAAATGAGTTGTGTTCAAAGTGAACAAAGAGGGAGAATTTTATGTGCTTATTGGATAGAGGAGGGTCAACTTACAGCCATCATATCTGGACTGTCATATCCCAATAAATATGTGTGTTAGGAAAGAAAAAGGGGTAATTTGCAACTTCACACAGACAAATGCAAAGATATTTTATTTCATATTTATCACACTGTGTAGTATCAGGAAACAAACAAGTACTGTGACTATGAATCAGGGGTCCAGGATCACCTTGCTCCTTAATTTTGTGACCATGTGACTGCCACTGCAACACCTCAAGTTCAAGTCACTGTATTTGGAAACATGATGTGTAGTATCCATATCGTGGTGCTGTATCAATTAAATGCAACAGTTTCTATGAGCATATTTTATAAACAATGAATAAGTTGTTAATGTGATGTGAACCAGGGTCTGGTTATAGGTCCCAGAACCATGAAGCTGCCCTTGCATATTTTTTCCCCAACAGAGTTAATTCTGCCTTGGGACAAAACTACAGCAAGAAGAAGGCTTCCTGGTGAAGAAGGGAAGGGAAGCTACTATTAGAAATTCACCAGAATAGCTAAAAGCAGTAAAACAAAACAAACCAAAACACCACTTGTCAAGCATAACAATTTCAGCCCTACCATTTCCAACTCTTCAGATTCTCCAGCTGTGGTTTGCTGTTTAGATGAGACATCCACCTGCAACCTCCCCTGAACCACTGGGCTGCTCATTCCGCTAAATTACCCCACTTTGTAGTAATCACACCCTTGACTTGTTCTTCGCTTTTCTCTCTTCTGATACTGCCTGAAATTCTCAGGCAGTTTGAGGAACGTCAGTTCTACGACCTCTGGAATATTCAAATTTTCTTTCTTGATCCGTCTCATAATTTTAAACAGACCATGATCAGTGATGTCCATTCTCTTGCTCTGTGCTGGGCCATGGTGCACCATTTAGACGAGGAGATTTGGAAGTCGTGTCCCTACATGATTCATCCCAGAAGCTGTGTCAAATGCTAGTCCCCTCAGGTCCTGGATTGCCCAGCTGAGAGCCTGGCTGTCGTGCCCAGCTAGCCGCAAGGGGACACCTCCCCAGTGGGCAGCGCCTGTGTGTGTGTGAGAGTCGTAAACCACTCTGCACCTGGGATTGAGGGCAGAAAGCACGCCCGGGGGAAGGAAAGGAGTGATTTGATTGGCAGCATTGAAAAGAAGTCCTTGAAGACTGGAGAATTTGTCATGGCTCAGTCGACACAGATGTGAAATGTTAGAGTGGTGATGGGATGCAGCTCAAGTTCTACCCTGAAGTTTGTTGGAAAATGCACCCAAGAGTGGAAATCATAATGCCATGAAATGAGCATTGTAATGATGACACTTCGAGACCTAAATCTGATCTCACCTTTCCAGTTCCCTTGATTTGTCATTTATTGTCATTTGTTTGGCTAACGTAGTCATTCAACACACACGAGCTTTGGTGCTCGTCATGTGCAAGATTCCTGGGAACACAGATGAAAAGGCAGCACCTGGCCTCGTAGAGGTCACAACAAACAACTGCTGCAGTAAACCCTGTGGAAATTGACATATATTTTTCTGTATTTGAGATGTGGCTGGAATGGGAGGAAAATTAGGCACCCGGGCAGGATCTAAGTGAGGGCTTGATTGCCAGTGAATGCTGGTGGTGGCCAGTGCCATCAGCGAGGCATGGACTAGAGTTCTTGGCTTGTCATGGCCAAACACTTCTGACCGGATTCCACTCCACAGTATTTCTGATAGTAGCTTCCAAACAAGTGGGCATCAAAAGCGAGCAGGAGTAGCTATGATTATATCAGATAAAACAGACTTAAAAACAACAACAGCAAAAAGACACACAGAAGGCCATTATGTAATGAAAAGGGGATCCGGTGGGCCTCATGTTCCAACCTCCTCTATCCAATGCTGCTTCCCGTGGATTTGTAGACACACCTGCATGTCCTCTCTTCAGATGTGCACCTTTCCCGTGATTACACTGCCATTGCTGCAGACATCAAATAATACCCATCCTCCTAGACCAAACTCAAATGTTTCCTCCTATCTGTGGCTTTTACTAAGCTGCTACCATAGTTACTTTCTCATTTGTGCTCCGCTTGTCATTTTTAAGTATTTGTTTTTTTCATTCCTAATAGAAGACTACCTTACAACAACAGGACTAGGATACATGCTCATATATACATGACAGAAATTGCCATTAAAAGTATATATTTATATCCAAGTACATGCCACATGAGAACCCAAATAAATGCATTCCCCTCTTCCCTGTTTTGGAGTCTATGGCACAAAACTTCATCTTACAGAGGCAGTACATAAAAATCAAGCCAAAATTAAAAAAAAAAAAACTCATCAGAATGTGACCAGTTAGGAATTTGGAAGCCTGTAACTCAAAGAATATATTTCATATGCTCGGAAAGTCAGTGTTACAGAAAGAAACATTCAAAACATTCATGTAGCAGTTGTGTACTTAGGTCTGAAAAAATTCATAAAGGAAAAAAGGACTTATTTCATCTAATTTAAAATTTATCAAAAGAGAAAGCGTAATGCATTTTAGAAGAGAACCAACACGACTAATTAACATTGATTAGATTGCAAATTTTGTGTAGCATCGGAAGTGAGAGAGGAACACTGTCCAGCATTTCAAAAACTATCATCAAACTTCCACGACATTAGCATGCTGGTGTTGCATGTGATATTTATATAGTGGCTAGTGAAGAGGAGATCAAATTGCTTTTTTATGTAAGAAATTGGATAAAGAACAGGAATCAAGTAAATCCAAGGAGTAATTTTCTCATGAACATGAATTGATGGGATGTGTTCAGGTCAAATATAATGTGTGTCGCTGTGCAGCTGAGGCAGGAATCTGACATTTCTTTGGCCCTGCTATAAAATTTAAAGTGACATGCTTTTATTTTCCTCTGGGACAGCTGTTACAATTCTCAGATGAGAACGGGGCCCAGCTGGCACGTTTTAAATGGAAATACACATGGATAATAACCATCGGCTCTAAAGGACTGCTGGCTAACCAGGAATCAAATTAGAGGTAAGTAAAATCTCTGTTTATACTTCCTCTGCTGTTAAACCTTCCCAGGGATTTGATTATATATTATTAGCATGAAGATTCATGAAATGGGAGCCCTAGGAACCAAAACAGTATATTTAGCTTCAAGAGACTCCTTATGTGTGTGCGTGTGTTTGTGTTTCTGTGTGCCTGTGTGTTAGCCTGACACACAAATCTTTCTTATGGGCCTGGAAATAAGAAGAATAAAATACTTCACGATTTGTTCAGACCTCTTCGGTCTGGGGAACAAATCTCATCTAGAACCCAAGACAATGGCTCTTAAACCTACTTTGATCTACCTTGCTGCAGGAAGGCATAAAACACAATATGTGTTTTCAGCATGAGCTGACACCCCACGTCGAAGCCATGGACGCAAGGCTCTCAGGGCTCTTAGTTGATGATGGACCTAAACGTGGTTGACTGTTCTGAGAATTACTAGGAAACATCACTCAGCCCGTTGCATTCCCTGCCATTTCCAGCTCACCTTTGGAAAGTCTTATTTATTAATCTAACAGGAATTCAGAACTGTCATGTGTTAGAGAAAACTGTGATGAAAAGGCATTGGAGAAGGAAATATTAATAAGTGAGACCCTTTATCTGATGTTTATTTCATCTATACTGTACAATTTAATGTCCGCAGTGCATCTGCAGGTCGGGTTTGCGCCCGTTTTACTGATAAGGAAACAGACACATACAGTTCAGTTCACCTGGGGCAGAGAAGCTGCAGAACTGTCCAAGTCCAAAGAATGTGTTTTCCCTACCACATTTTGTTTATAGACTAATAAATGTAAGTTATTCAAGTTTCTGCTGAATATTAGAAGTGAACAGCACTTGAAGGCTTTAAGAAACGATTTTAGTTGTTTTGCAACAAATGTCATTTTCCCGTTGACAGAAATAAACAACACTTAGATGTTTTCCCTGGGGTAGGACTCACATCAGTGACTACTGCACTTGGTTGGGGAGTGTATTCATAGCACAGCACTGAGAGCCAAGTCATCTGCTGTTGTCACGAATGAGAAAGTGGAGCTCCAAGCACTTCGCCTTCCCGTCTGACAGATTTGCGGGTCCCCATGTGGTCTGCTCAGCAAACGACAGTTTCCAGGCACGCACCGCTGGCAACTCCATGGGAGACCACAAAGTTCCCATTTATGTGCCGACATCCTCCAAAGTTTCCTGACTTCAAACATCTGTATGTCGAGACAGGCATTTTTGCAAATTGTGAGGACAACTCTTGACTTATGCAGAGCTTATGAATATTTCCAAAATGAAAACTTCTTTGCTTTGTCTTGAAAAGAACAGCACAGAGCACAGTCGTGATCACATTTCTGGAAGAGCTTTTTCTTAGAATCATAGAATTAGTGGAAACCTTAGAGGCCACTCAGCGTACCTGGGTCCCTGGCATAGAAATGAGCTGGACAGCATCCTCTGCCAGACTCTGCAGTAGTTGAAAAAAGACTTTCCATTGTTATGTGACTTTCATTGCTAATTCTTTCTTTTATGGAGCTTGACTCTCCATTTCTTCCCAGTGATACTTGTTTTGTCCTTTGTTCTCCCATATGCATATCACCAGCCAGTGAATGCCATCAGGATTCCAGCATTAACCTCGTCCTCTGCTGTGTGGACCTGCAGATCAAATACCCTAGACTTCTTCAATTTCCCCACATGGGACTCTGTCCCCAACTCTGACCGTTGTGGTCTGCAGCCTTTGCCCATCCCAGCATCCATCTGTAAGTGCTTATCTCACACCAAGGTGGCCCCATTACAACAGAAGTCTCCATGTGGCCCCAATAGCGCCACGTCCAGTGACTGTGATCTGGGCACAGCACACGCACTGTGGCAATCACAGGGACAAACTCTTTTTCATCTGCCACTTTTTTGGAGCCTCATGTTAGATTGTGTTTAATGACATACTTCCTGGTATTTTTCTTATAAATTCTTATCACGTCAAAAATAATTATCTTCTTATACAGATTAGGTTTTGAAATTAAACATAGCAATTCGAATTAATCTCTATTAAGTTTCACCTTTAAAAAAATAAATCATTACCTCAACAGATAAAAATAATTTTAAAAAATAGGTCTCTCTTTGTAGTATATATCTGGTTCTATTTAGTAGAAAAAAGGACAATCATAGAATATGATGGCAGAATTAGATTGCCTTACCCCCCCCTAAAAATCATGTTTTTTTTTCTGGTTGTTCAGTCAACTATATATCCTCTAAATCTCCACAACTGTGTTATTATGATTTTAGACTTGAGGAATCAGGACATATTTAGACATAGCAATTCCCCACTTTCAGCTCTGTGTGCCTTTCTGTGACACCCATGTTCCTATCACCCAGCCTCATGCATTCCCATCCTCTATCCGTGGGGTTTCTTGCAGGCATACTGGCAACCCGCTCACTGCTATTAATTTGGAAAGTCACTCATTGATTCTTGACAAATGTGTCACCCACTCACCTTTAATACCCACCTCCCTACACTAGCATGTAATTCAACTCTGCCCTTAACTCGGCCAATGGCAATAAATTAAACTAAGAGCTTCTCCCTGGGGCTTTAACCTCTTTCTTCATCAAGGAGGGAGTGTGGGTGGACAGCATCACCAGAGAACACTGGCCTCATCATACCTTGATGCGGCAGACAGAGCCGCAGGGGACGGTCACGGTCCTGGGGTTGTTGGCCATCACGTGACGTAGCTAAAATTCATCTCTACGGCCACACTGTTCAACTGAGATTATTCCTCCATTGCAAGGTGTGTTTTTATTGTTTTAGGAAACAGGTGCTGGGTTTCTCTACTGCCCTGCCTCTGTGCGGGTTCATCCCATCATCCACATGTTACAGCCAGTTACAGCCGCATCCAAGCCACTCTGAAAACCCACAGTGAAACCTGGGAGGCAGCACGTCCAACGTAGCAGCTGCCTCCCACATCCTGATGAGCTTTGGTCATCGAAGCCGAGTAAGAAGGAAAATGTTTTAGACAGGATCGCTTTGTAAGTAACTTATTCTAAAATTACTTTGACAGTTGCTTACTATTTTTGTGCATCATTGTCTTCCAAGTAGCCAGTGATTTGAGTAGGGTAGACAAACAGGGAAAACCAAAGCCCCAGATTCGAAAAGATCCGGCCTCCTTATCAAGTGAGGACCACTATGACAGAGACGCTGAGCATCTCTGGAAAGACAAGGCCCCGGGGAGACAGAGGTCAAGCTGCCAGAGGTGCATGTTGAGCTATAAGCCTTGGGCTCAGGCAGGAAAACAGAGGAAGATCCTTGAGACACACTCGTTTTCCTGTCATCATTTTATTTGTCCTTTGAGAAACAAGCACTGATTTGAAGTAACTGTGGGATAAGAGGCCTTAAATAACTCAGTGCTCTGTAAACATTATATTAAATTAGGCATGCAGCTCAAACTGGACCAATGGTGACGCTCTGGTTATCTCACAGCCAAGGCGTGGTGGGTTGAACAGCGCCCCCTCCCCACAAAAAAAGATATGTCAAGACTGGTGTCTGGAGGAGAGGTACGAGTGGGACGTGGACACAGACAGGGAGAGAAGAACAACTGTAGCGATGGGCAGAGACTGGGGGGATGCAGCTTCAAGCTAAGGAACACCAAAGACCGCCGGCCACCATCAGAATCTAAGAGGGAGGGTCTGCCTCTCAGGCTCTAGGAGCCAAGACCTTGATTTTGGACTGCTGGTCTCCAGAACTTGAGAGAATACATTCCTACTGTCTTAGTGTAAATTCTATTGCACAGAGACAAAAGACAAGTGTGAACCTATTGGTGTACAGATATGTGTGTGCACACACACGTTTTCTAGCTCTACCTGACGGACAATGAACACACCTGGTGTCTAGACACTGGTTTCTTACAACCATCTTCCTAAAAAAAAAGGAATCAGCCCCTGGGATAAAAGACAGATTCCAGGGCCGAGTTAGGGAAACTACACGATAGACTTAGAATATCTCATACCAGACATTACAAAAAGCTCGAGGAATTGTGAGAGCGGGTCAAAAGGACACAAGAACAACTCGAATAGGCTTGCTCTGGTCAAAATTTGGGACAATTCAAACATGAAAATAATGATAATAATGAGTTACAATCCATCCAGCGAAACAGAAATACTCAAATAGGTGAACAGACACAGATGAAAGAAAAGCAGGTGTGAACAGATGAGAAGGGAAAGTCTCTCCTTGCAGTGCGATGCTGGCTAACATACCGAGGAGATGATAATAATAGGAAATCACCCCGGCAACCAGCACGGTGATGCCCATACCAGCCAGAGGCATCAGTGGGCTCTCAGGCCACCGGGGGAGTTTCTAGAGAAACACGATGTTGGCATAATCTCAGGCTCCTCGGAGGACACACATTAATTTCGAAGTGAAACGTGTGAGGCTGTGGCTGAGAAACTAGGCAGAGCAGCGGTGAAGGCTCACGCCCCTGCGGTGGAGGAGGTGACAGTGGCCTCCTCAGTTTGTGCCAGGAAGGGTGCTGCCTTGTCCCTTCTGTCCTGGAACCGTGGTCCTGAGGGGATGGGAGGACCCACCAGATGGGCCCTGGTGCAGCCGCCCTGGGGAGCGAAAGCCCGACTTCCCACAGCTGCATCCCGGTCAGTAGAAGGGAGAAGAGCAGGGAACTCACCCGGACCGAAGGAAACGAAAACCAGCGCAGCCATGATTGAGGCTGGACCCTTTGCCAGGGGGTAGGGGTGAAACGGAACAAAAAGCGGCCCTGTTGGGGCAACCGGTGGCACGAGAGTGGGACGTGTGAGTTGGTGTGAAGCATCGGTGTGGATTTCCTAATTTGGAGGTGTGTATGGTGGCAACATAGGAGGGTTTCCTTGTTTACTTATCAAGTACAAACCGGAATTTTACATAGCTCACTGTGGGGAGTGTTAAAGAAAATAAATCTATGTTACAGCAGACGTGCATCTTCATCTCTGTGGCTTGCCCACGTGACTCAGTGAGAGATTGTTAGAACGGCACGTGTGCGTGTAGACAGAGATGGAGATGTGAGAGTGGCATGATACAGAGCAAATCTGGTAAAATGCTAGCAATCGAAGGGCTGCGCGTTAGAACCAAGGGAGTATGAAAGCTCTTTCTTGGTGCCGTGTTCAAACTTACCCGCACGTTAAAAATTCCTTCAAAACAAAAACAAAAGAAAATGTGGGCATGGAGAATAAAATTAATTTCTTCGAAAGTAAAAGGCCGCCCAGGTGTGATTCTAAATCAAACAGCTGCTGCAGTCAGCTGGAAGCTGTGACCACACCCCTGCCACAGACTTTGGGTAAGGCCCATTTTCTTTGCAGATTCAGTGGAGGGGAAACGCACAGGAGGAAACTAGGTAACCCACAGCGAGTGAAACAGTAGTGCTAGGGAACATGCATCAGCTTCGCCGCACAGCCCCAGTGCCGTGCCCTCGCAGTGTGTCCAGTGCAGATTCCTCTCCATTAGAGGAATAATACCTTCCAGAAAGCCAGTTTCAAAAGTAAATTTCTGAGAATTGGATTATTGTCAGGTGAGGTTAGCAGATTTCCACAGGATAGCCTAGTGTCAGAGTCGAGGGAAGTGGTGCCAACGATGTTAAACGGAGAAGAAATTAAATTCTGAAATGAATGCAGCAATTTCCATTCTCCCAGATGTTGTTAAGGGCTGAAATTGACGCTCTACACTTACGTGGTTCAAAAAAAAAATCACTTGAATCACTCATATTGTGGGGAGAAGAGCAAACCTCAACATCCAAATTCGTCAGATTGCTATAGAACGTGTCCACAGTCTCAGGGACCCGGAGCGGACCCTCCCTGGTGCTCACACCTGCACACAGGAGAGGAGGGAGGAGGAAGCGGGCTTTCCCGGACCTCAGGTGGGTCCCCCTGAGCTGTCCAGCTTCCTTCATGCCTCCTACTTTTCACAGACGGGCAGCTGCAGACACGTCCAGCCCAAACCACCCACAGCACAGTCCCTCTAGCAGGAGATGGGGAGAGGGTGGGCTGGCACCAGAAAACTTAATTGGAAACACGTGAGCCAGTCCAGCCACAGCCCAACAGAAAGACCGAGTCATAAACTCCAAGGGCTGACCTGCCCCCGCTGAGGTGTGTGGGTGGGTCTGAAGGTCTGGCCTTCCTTCTCTCTCCCAGTGGGACACTCACTGCCCAGCTCTCCTGCTGCGTAGGGCTGGAAGCTGATCCCCCACCCCACCCATCATGGATGGGGCAGAGCAAGGCAGGGAGAGATGGAGCCCCTGCACCTGTCTCATTCACCGCCCCCTGCATCCGTCTCATGGCCCCCCACACTGGTCTCCCCAGGGCCCACTGGGAGCTGAGCTCTGCCCCTACTTAGCAGCAGCAAAGCAACGTGTCCCCTTGGTTTCCTCCCTCCCTGGTGATGAGGCCCCAAGGGGATCTGAGCTTACATTACCCCCAGAGATAAACAGACAGTGCCTGTCATTACCCTACTTTCCTCAGGAAGGTGTTGGGGGGCCACGGGGAGGACGGGAACTTAACTCCATCCTGCAATAAGGCACCGGAGCCAGAGCTCCCCTTCTGTCTGGGACCAGGGCAGGGCGGAGAGAAGGCAGCACCTGTGCTCCCACCTGCCATCCTCAGCAGGCACGTCCTGTTTAGGAGGAGATTAAATAGGGTCTCATAACATCCAAAGTGCCCAAGTTAAAATTCAAAATCCCCTTTTACACCGAGAGCCAGAAAAACTACACCTTGAATGAGAAAATGCAATCAGCAAGCACCATCGACACATGAATCCGATGCTGGAATTGTCTTGCAGGGATTCCAAAGCAGCTGTCATAGAAATGCTTTCATAAGCAATTATGAGCTTTCATGAAACAAGTGAAAACAGGAAATCTTAGCAAATAAGTTATTAAAAAGGACCAAATGGGAATCATGCCATGGGACAGTTCAGTAAATGGAATTGAGACCTTGATGGGTGGGATTAATAGTGAAGTGGGGAGTAGGGGATGGGGCCAACACATTTGAGGGAAGCGCAATAGAATCTGCCTGCTCTGAGCAAAAGAGAAAATAGACTTTAAAAAATTAAAAAAAAAGAACAGTCTTTGGGACCTGTGGGACAATAACAAAATAGCTAACTTTCCTATCACCAGAATCTCAGGAGAGGAGATAGCAAGTGACACTTTGTGTAACACTTTAAAAAATAGTGATGAGGAAAGCCCCAAATTTAGCAAAAGACATAACCGTACAGATCTTGGAGTGAGACTTGAACCCCAGAAGCAGGTGGGCAACAAAGGGATGCTACCTGGAAGACCCTAAACCACCAACTCCCTCCCCTTCACCACATCCTAGGAAATGGGAGTGAAATTGTTGTGTAGTCCCAGGTAACACCACAAGCTGTCCCACAGGAAAGAGACTACAGCATCCTTCTCCACAAGCGATGACATGTAGATAGAGCAGCTAGAGAGCAACATTGAAGGGAGGAAGAAGATGAAGAAATCTGACATTCATGTGTGAGGCACCCAGTTTCCCCTTTTGTGCACAAGCTGATGCGTAACATTTCTGCAAAATACATCTTGATTCCTTTTGGGGAAAATATTGTAAATCACACACTCCATTGATCGTAGCTTGATCCAAAAGGAACATCTCTGTGACCACATCTCAGGAGAAACTATGTGAAGCTCAGAGTTTTCGACCTTGGGAGCAGGTGTGGCAGAATATATTGTGGTTTCTGATTGGTGCCAATTTGGGCTTTATTTGTTTATTTTGAGTTGTTAGCATCCAAAGTAACTGAACGTTTGTGTCAGGTGTCGAGTTCTTCATACAGTTGAACCACGCTTGTGGACTAGGATAAATGAAATATGCTTTCTCGGGTAAGAATACATCCCATGGCCCCAGCTTTCTTTCTCCTTTTCAGGAATTCTTTTAAATTTCACCACTGGTCTGAAACGAACTGTCTCTTCTCTTTTCACATTTCTTTCAGAATCAGTTTCCGTGAAAACAATCCCGGCTGTCATGCACACGCACACGTGCTGGTGAACACAGGTGCATAGTCACACACGCACACTGCCATGTTTCTAGAGAGGAAAACAGCGAATGGTTGGACAAGCACAAAAAATATTGTTAAAAGGCAACCAAAAAGCTGATTACTTTCTACCTAGCAGTGGCTTCCCTGTATAATACTTAATAGTGGGCTCTAATATTCCCTTTTGGGTCGGTTAGAGTCCTGCCCACTTAGTGGCTGTCTAAAATTACTACTATTTGTTGGCCACTCTGTGCCTCGAATGTTTTGTATATATATTCTTGATGGCAAGGTATCTGTAATTCAGAACTCATGTGTAATTCTTTCCCTGTAATCTAAAATAAGATCTATAATTTTGTTTGGAAGCATCAGGCATTAGAAGTAAGGCATTCACTGGGCTGAAACCAAAGTCCTAAAAGAGACTTTAATTCCAAAATTCATTTCACATGGTTATTTATCCACCTATCTTTATTTCTCATTCTAATGGTTTGCTGGGCAGACAGTAATCCCACTGGATTTGAATGTTTATCAGGATTCACAACTGAAGCCATTCATAACTAGAATTTTTTCCACCATTCCTAATTCAGTCTTTTCACTTGTTAGGATTTATTTAGATTTATTATTTCTTCTTGAGCCAGTTTAAGTAGTTTGTGTCTTTCTAGGAATTTGTCCTTCTCATCCTAGTTGCCTAATTTGTTGATGGGGAGCTGTTTATAATTTATAATTATAATCTTGATTCTTTTTTTTTAAATTTCTGTGAGGTCTGTAGTGATGCCCCCTCTTTCATTCTTGATCATGGGATGCAAGTCTTTTTATTTATCTTGTTAGTCTAACTAAAGTTTGTCTTTTTTTGTTTTAAATCCTTGAAAAATATCTTTTGGCTTTGTTGAGTTTCTTTTTTGTATTTTCCATTTTTTTTTACCTACTTAGATTGCTATAATCACTGTTATTTTCTTCCCATTAAAGACTACTTTTGTTCTATATCCCTCCCCAAGGTTTGTTTCCAATGCCAGGTATTCTGTTTGGTTTTTGGCTATGTTTTCTCCTTGACGCTTTTTCATTTACTGACTTTTCTGGATTAATTCTGTGGCTTCTGTGTAACCAACAGTGTATTGTTACTGTTTCCAGCTAGTTTTTTTTTTTTTTAACGTTGTTGTTTTTATTTTTCAGTCTGTCCCTCTGGACGCCAGCCTGGGTTCATATAACTCAGTGTCCTCCAGTGATTGATCAGAGATTTTCTTAAATGCCTCCCTTATTTGTCTTCTGTTCCTGGCCCAGAGAGTCTGTGTGGCCAGCTGTGCCTCCACAGGTCCCAGAGATGAGAAGCCAGCCTTCGTGTCCACTTTCTTCCTGGGCAGGGCCTCGAGTTGAGCCAGAGGTGAGTGACTGCGGCCTTCTCCTTACCTGGGTCACTGCTGAGCACACACACACATGTACACACACGTGCACACACACAACCTTCCACGTCACAGATTTTCACCGTTCCCTGTGCTCACAGAGTTCTCTAGCAATTGCTTTTCAAGTCCCAGCCAGATTCTCGTTTGCCCTGACTAAACTCACTGAGTCAGGGAGATGTGGTACTGTAAGCAGATTGCTTTTGTGTTGATGATACTCTGGGTGAGGGTATTTTTATTCATTGAACTTAGCTCTAAGCCAGATAAAATAGCCAAAAGTACTAACAGATGTAAAGCATGGTTAATTATGGATGTGAAATGAAGCAAAAATGAAATAAATGGCAGACGTCTTTTATTACAGCTCTTATGTATTATGAGACCGAATCACATTATCATAATTTTTGTTGCTCTCTGCTTGCTGTGGTTTTATGAACTCTATGTTCTCGTATGTTTCAGTTTTTCTCACCCTTGTTGCATATAATGGGAGACAATTAATTTATTTAAAAAAGAGCACAAGCTTGTAATTGATTCAAGAATGTCTGCTGGCTTCCAAAAACAAAGATGGGTAAGATTTGGAATCTTACCCAATTAAAATTGATCACATAGTATTCATTATTTAAGCTACTATTTTTATGCACATATAAAATTAAACCTTCTATTTATTATTTTATTTTAATTCATGGGAAATACTTTTATTTTATTGAAATATGCATTGTTCTAGATATTCATCATGTGTAACAAGTTTACTAATTTATATAACTCTGACTTAAATTGCAAATAAATTGATTATAAATAATCTCTGGCTCATAAATTTGAAAATACTGATTGATAGAGGAAAACAAATATTGAAAACTTTTTTGTATGGAATCTACCACTAAACAACACTTGTTTCTTATTAAAGTCTCACTTGCTCGTGCAAGGAAAAATAACTACTTTTTACATTTTTGATAAAGCTTCAAGCCAAGATAGATACAGCCTTAAGATTAGAGTTTATAAATCTAATACGGTTTCAAAATAATAATGTTTTCAAGATGATTTACATAACTGTAATAATCATTTCAGAAATTGAAACTGGTAAATTTAGTTTTTACTTCTCTAGTTTAATATTACATATCTGATAGTCTAGGACAAACCTGATCAGCAGACAAACAGTACAGTCCTCAAGTTGTAGCACAAACTCTGTACTTAAGGATGTAAGTGTCACCAGATTGATTAAGATATACTGGCTTTTCCTGGTTCCAGCAGAACCCACGGCATGAGGGGATATATTATGCAAGATCATGGATATGGATTTTAAAATGCTGCAACTGTCTCCTGTAGCTATTTTTGGACTCAGTCTCACTGATTTTTCATTTCTCAAAACATTCTGTGTACTTCAAAGCACATCTTGTTGTCTTTTTAATGTTATCATCATTTATGTAATTCCTTCATAACTATAGTCCTGAGATTTATGTTATCAGTAAATTATTAAATGGAGGAAAACCTTTTATTCTTTAAATGATGGTGAGTGACTTTGA
Organism: Mirza zaza; assembly: GCA_008750895.1. Taxonomy (NCBI): domain Eukaryota; kingdom Metazoa; phylum Chordata; class Mammalia; order Primates; family Cheirogaleidae; genus Mirza; species Mirza zaza. The sequence continues at coordinate 66,015 of VSMD01102864.1, read as the reverse complement.
TTTTGCATATTTCACAGGCTATTGTAGCTGTAATAATGAAATGAATGTGAGGTTTACTAATGGCAGAATAGCCGAACAACTTCATCATCTCACTTTCTAAGACTGCATTTTAAATGACTCAGGTGGCATCACTGAAAGGCTGCTGTGCCTCGTGCTATCTGGAGGTGGGAGCTCGGGAACAACTAAAAGCAGAAGAATGCCCTTCAGTTCCCTTTGTTCTCCTGTTGTCCCCATTCTAATTCAAGGCATACACATGGTGCTATAATGAATGCCCTTATTCTAAAATTGCTCTCATTAATTTTCCATCTCTCTATTTCTCTTTGAATGACTCATTGTACCACAGGAAAATTTTTACTCGTGGTGCCTCTTAAATCCTGCCAAAGCTGCGTACCAGCCCTCATCGCATAATTCAGTTGTGCACATTACTTCTGCAGAAACAGGTAAACTTAGCCTCCATCAAAGCTGCTGTCTTCTAAACACACCACGTTAATTCTCAGCTGACATCTTGGACGGCACTTTCCCGTGAGCCTCGAAAACAATCCTTTTCACATAGCAAGGGACGAATATTTCTTCAAGTTCAAGTCAAGCCTCATAGAGGTAGAGCCTGTAATATTTCATCATCATGTCTGCCTCCTCACTTTCAAGTTAGAAAAAAGGCATGAACACCCATCATGTTCCTAGGGTTTATCCAACTGATTTGAAAAGTATGTCTACACAAACACCTGCACACAAGTGCTTATTACATCATGGTCAGGGATGGGTTCGCAAGTGCATTAGTCATTGCCAGTACTCCCAAAGTTTATGAATTGTATACATTTATCTGATGATAACCAAGTAACGTATTGTATCGGGTAGCGCTTATGGCTTTCTGGAATCCATTGATCTCACCTTTTTTCCAGCCACTGTTGCAGCAGCAACCTCTGTGTGGCCGTCGACGGGTTCACACATAGATGACCCACAGCCTGTCACCCAAGGCCCTGGGCCCCACTCTGTGGCTTCTGCCTTGGCTTAGTGGTATGGTTCATTCACCTGTGCCGAGCATTTCACACTCATACCCAAAGCTGTGGCTCGACCAAGGGGCAGCCCTTTGACCAGGGGAGGATGGGGGTGTTGAGTAAGCAGCTCACTCTTTCCCAGGAATGCGCCAGCCTGAGGCACACGCCACATGACCTATGGACTAGTGCACAGCCAGGCTATCGTCACCCAGGAAGTGAGCACCCTGTGACCCTGTGCCGTCCCCCTCTGCCTCCTCTTCTTCCTACTCTTCCTCCTCCTCCTCCTCCTCCTCACCTATGCCTCTCCCGGCTACTCCCCTGGCCCCTGGGTCTCATTCTCCAACGTGTTACCTGCCCTGAGCCATTGCCTCAGCCCCATGTTCCAGAAAACCAATCTAAGCAACGCACTACTGATTGCAAGAGTCAAGGTGGCTCCCAGAGAAGGCCCTGTCAGAGGACATTTCACACGTGGAGAGAAGCACATGCAACACGTCTCTCCACCCCCAGTTCCCTCACGGCCCCGGGGGTTCTGGCCTCTGCTCGAGAAATAATAATAAAAGGCAGAAAATACCTTGTTGGTTGTTTATTTTTGTTTTGGTTCTGACTTTTACCGTTAAGGTCCTGTTTTGTAATGAGCATCACTCACACTTGATTAACCTGCTATACTGGTGCGTTTAGCACAGCGAAGTTGCCTTCCCCCTCCCGATAACTTGTTTGCATTTCCTTTTTCCCCCTCCTGCTGCGATTTTATTTTCTATAAAGGCAAGTAGGTGTGAGAATGGAGCTAGTGTTTTTATTTTTTTAAATTTGTTTTTGTCTTGTGAGGTTCTGTTGTTTATTGTCTTCGCCCTGCTGGAGCGAGTGGAATTGTCTCTGTTCTGCGGCATTAATTCCAACCTGCCACTTCCTACCTCCAGCAGGTACCTCCCGCCGGGCCGAGAGCTGGAGACACACATTCTCTTAGCAATTGATTAGACTCAATTAAACTCTCGAGATCACTATCAATTATGACACTGGTTGAAGTGAACAGAACAGGTAAGGCCAGGCCTCCGTCACACACAGACACAGACAAGACTGAAATGGAGTTTGATATCATTTGAGCTGCTTAAGATGCCCTGAATGGGCAGAAAGAAATGTAAATAGTTTCTAAGCTTTTCTTTCCCAAAATACTATCACTTTATATCTGTAGAAGTCACATATGAGAGACTCAGAATGAAATGTTCTTATGCATGAGAATTGGACTAAAAGGAAATCATTACATACAGGTAGGATCATGTTCAAATAAAATTATGATTCAGGAAAATCTTTAGAAAGATGCTTGTATTAAGGGCTGCCACGCATTGTGGAATATATATGTTCCAGGCAGTGAATACAGGGCGAGATAGTTATAGAGAGAGCTGTATAGGTAGGTAGAAAGTTAGATAGATGTCCACATCTATACCTATTTTGCCAAACTTACTTTCATATAATGTGTTCAGACATAATGTTATTTGTCTCCACTTTACTGTTGAAGAAACTGAGCATGAATTGCGGAACACAACTGAAGTCTCTGGCTTGACTCACACACAGCAGAATCGCTCAAATCCAGGCTGATGACTCCTTGCCACCAATTTATAGCCATCCAGTCTTAAGTATTTAGGTTATTTATTCTTTGTATCTAAAACCGAACAGCTGCTGTGCTATACTGATTTTATTGGTAGTATTGAGCAAACCTTGTTTCTGTATGAAACTATTTGCAAAAGCTGCTATTTTGGAAATAAAAACATATTTTGACATATAAAAATAAAACGAACAAAACTATTTTAAATGTGTGAACTTCTAATGAAGACATTTTAAATTTTGTTCTGAGATATTTAAATTCTGCATGGGTATTTTTTCACTAATTGCTTTACTTGGATACCAATTTGAATAATTTCTGAAATCGTAGTATTGTGATAATTTGCACAACATTGTACCTGCACATCTGTAGATGCAATCTTAATTGCCATATGTATGCAATCTGTTTACCAATTTGGACAACTGTTTATATATTTTACATAAAGCTGTCTGTATACAGAAATAATAATAATAATACTAACAACATCTATTTGTTAGGTGACTGTTTTTGTGTTGACTGCTTTCCATGCTTGGATTCTAAGGTCAGCATCATCTCATTTCACACGCATGGTGCCTGGTGCTCTAAGCTGCTATAGCGCCGGTCCCCCTTGCAGGGCCGGGGAACCAGGGGTGCTCTTGCTGCAGCACAAACCAATTCCTCTGCTCCCCACATAGTGCCAGTCTGTCCTCAGCCTCAGCCTCCCTGGATCTGACCTGCCCTGAGACATCCACTCCTGGCTTCAGAGGCTCCACACCTGTTCCCGTTGTCCATGACACTGCAGGTTGAGTATTCCAGCCCTCAGTCCATATAGCACGAGTGAAGTTTGTCCATGATCTTTTTCTGCTTTTCTTAGAGCAAATAAGTATGCGTCTTATATGGCGACAGGAAGATGGTACTAAATCTCTTTTTTGAAGAGACATTTCTTTCTAGGAGTTGAGCGGAAAATAAATCCCACGTACGGTAGTAAGTAACAAAGCATCTACAGAGGTAATGGCCACAGAGACTCTGAAGAAGGAGCTGAATGTATTGTCATAATCACTTGAAAAACTTGCTCAGATAATTGTTTTCAGAATAGAGATGCTTCCAGTCTGGCTAAAGTGACCAATGGCCAGCCTACATTCTCTCGATCATATTTAGAAAGTGACGCTGTAAGTTTAAGGTGATGCGGGAATGTTGTACACTATTTGTAAGTGAAATAAACAACTCTGGGAAGCATGTTTGTGTGGTGGACGGAAATATTTCAAGATGACCCTTGATATGAGCCAGACTGATTATTAAGGTCAGATCAAGCTCTACGTCAAGTGATAAGATAAGCAAGTTTGTTTATCCATATTTCTCTGTTTGTCTTTCTCAGGACCAAACACAGCCACCAGTCCCCTTGCAGCCACTGTCTCTCTCACCATGTTTCCTTCAGTCCTGGGATACTGCAGTGTTAGAAGTTATGATGTCTGATAAAATGTTCCCCCTAAGAGGCAGCTCTGTGTTTGAACTAAGAGCTCCCAGAAAACAGAAAACACTGTGTTCACCACATAGTAAGTGGGCACCACCTAGCACAGAGCCCCCTCCTCCCTCGTGCGTGGGATGTGCTGTCCGCTGATCAGCCCGGGCAGAAAAGCCTCCCGCCATTGAGGAGCAGAGATCCCAGTGGGAAATCCAGAGAGTTGATGGCAATGAGATCTCTGAAAGCAGTGAGTAAGAGATGGTTTTGTAACTAGGGGATCCTCAAATCACTCCTTGCAACAGTTTGCCTGTCATGTCCAGGTGGACCTGGCTATAAGATTTACTTAAACACATTTATAACTACACTCTAATAGTGCAGAATCAGGAAAATTGATGCGCTCTAGAAAAATTAGGTGTCATTCACAATAGAGTGGCTTCTGAGGGCAGACACACCTGGGTGGTGTCTCTTCTAAAGCTGAATGAGCTCCTTCCAGATCCCATTGTAAAATTTCAGGATTAAAACATTCCATTCCATGAGGAACGCTGCCTTCAAGTCTCTGCAGACTTGCACCCTGATCAGCGACTCCCTCTCTCCAGTTCTGTCCCCATTGCTGGGAAGGCAGCTGATTGCTGTCCCTTGTCATTATGTTTCTCTGCCTCCTGCCAGCTCAGATGGTCACAGGCAACTCTGAAACTTTTTGTCCTATTGTTCCAATAGGCCTGGGAACAGATTCAGAAATGCGTGGTGAGCATCCGTGCTCGTATTCCTGTCTGTTTAACCGAGAAAACAAAGTGCCCTCTCCTTCCTCTTTAGAAAAAAAATCTGGGAGCTGGACAATGCTGAAAAGTTTGCATGCCAGGCTTCATTCAGCATGCATGTCCACACTTGTGAAATGATGCGTCTTCTTAAAGTCAGATCATAACTAGCTTAGGACAGTCCTGGCTCTGTACTGCATCTATCCACCCAGGAGATCATCTTGTAAAATACGGTAAACTGTCCAATCCAAACACATATTTTACTCATACATACCTGCCCCTTTTCAGAATGGATTCAAAGTGCCTTAAAACCAAAAGTTCATATTTTGGAACAGTTACAGATATTTCAACTATAAGCTTGACATAATTAGTTTGATAGGGTTAAAAATTTGACTCCGGGCTTCCCATCAAAAAGGAAACCACCATCGGCGCATAAATACAGAAAGCATACCTTCTTCAGTGAGTAAGGCAAGTCTTCTGTCCTGGGGACACTGCAGTGTTAGTACTGCTACCTGTCAGACTAGAACCAGCTGTTGCTTTGTTATTTTTAACATGAAAGAAACAAAAAGAATAAAGAAGCAAAACACTTATTCTATGTCAGGAAGTCGGCTGGGCAGTTCTCAGGTGTGTCCCGCTTCTCATTTAGTATCTGAAAATACATCTTCTTGGTAGTTTTTAATAGTTCTGTCTTCAGACAAAGAAACTGAGGCTTTGGAAACTTAAAAAGGCAAGGAAATGGAGAAAGCTCCGACGTGCAGAGCACCCTGCTGTGTAGGCTGTGGAGTTTTTCCACTCCAGGCCTGCAGGCAGAAGACATGATGAGCGCCCTTGGGACTGTGGTCCGTATTTCATTGCATCTTGCTCCTCCGTGGGAAGTTAGAACATGAGAGGAGAAGTGACACTCACACATGTGAAATACATACTTTACAGCTGCAGCTGGAAACTACGATGTTTGGTCGAGAGGAACAGATTACATCTGATCTCACTCGCTATTTCACCTGGGCCCGGGTCCTGGAGTTTCCTGCAGCACCTAGTACTCTCGGTCTCCAGATGGTGACAGAACTAATTACACAGTCAGCTTTCATGCATTTTACCTGCCTGTTCATCGCGACGCTCATTTAGAAACCTGCTGTTTCCTTGGCAACCTCTCCTTTCTTCCTTCCCTCCACTCTGTCTTATCAGTTAAGGTGCTGCTAAAAATGTTTTAAGAGAAAATCATAATTTTTAACAATGTATCTTGTTTAGCAATAACCTGACCATTGTTGTCATTCTTTCCGAAGTTGAAAGAGAACCGTGTGGCAAAGATGAATTTTAAAACACGCTGGCAGTACTCTCAGGAGGTGTGTGGTGGGAGGAGCAAAGAATCATGGAACGTGAACTTGGCAAGGTCTTTGGAGACGTCTCTCTGAGGGTGTTGAAATGGCTATGGTGTGCCGGAGGCTCGTGGCAGACCACGAGGTTGGTTCCAGGGCCTGCCTGCCTGGGCGGGAGGCAGAGACGGGGGAAGGGGAGAGAAGGCCTCTGGGCTATTCAGACTCGAGATCTTGGAAACCTGTGTCGCAGCGGGCTCCGCCTGAATGTTACCTGGGAATACTTGGCTGGCTCAGATTCATTACCCAATGTCTGTCTCTCTCCAGATGGCGTGCCCTCCCCGCAGGACCCAGGTGGCCGCAGGGAGACAGGCAGAAGAGCCGCTCCGGCTGGGGTCTCCGGCATGTGCGAGCGTGTCCTCCCCGATGGGGAAAAGGGAAACAACAGCAGCGTGTCCAGGAGGCTGGCAGGTGGTTGCCTTTGGGCTCCGTGTCCCGGGGCCTGAGTCTGAGCACACACTTCCTGCTTTGAGAGCACCGTTTCCAGCACCAGGTCGTCCTTCATAACACGGCTAGGATCTGCCCAGCACCCCACACGGCACACGTATGTTTGCCGTGATCGTAAGTCACCACTTACTGCCAGGCAGCCACTCTCGGTGTCATGTGGCTTCTGTCCCCTAGCCACTAGTGTGGAGAGAACACAGAAGGAAACGAACAGTGTCGCGTGTACGAAGTTAAACTGCGGAGTGGACAGTGGGTGAAGGTGAGACCCAAGGAGCACTGTCCAACCGAAGGACTGTGACAGGGATGTCCAAGTGCACAAGGTGCCTCCTACCAGGGCTCGATCACAGAGTGATCGTCCCCCTTGGTCATCCCCCAAATCACACAGAGGATCACATTCTTAGCACCTGGGTAGCCAGGAACGTGACACTGTGGTCTGACTCTTCGCTGCGGCCCATCCCATATGGGGCTACACTCCGGTCTGCTGAGGAGAGACGGCCACACTGCTTATTCTGGCTGTTACAAGGGCCACTGTCCCATGGAATGGTGGGAACAGGGCCAGAGTCGGGGGAAGGAGCTTCTATTCACTTAGCGGGAAAGTGCCCAGCCTCAGGGCTGTCCCTCTCACCCCCACGCAGCAGGCAGAAGGTCAAACAGTCCGAATAATCTCCGTAGGTCAGACAATGTCTCAGTGGGGGGAGGCTTGGTCGTCCCCCACGAAAAGACTGGGAGGATTCCCAGTGGCGCCCCAGTGCCAGGTTTGAACTGTCCACGGAGCTTGGTGCGTGCTCAGGGCTCCTCCCATCTATTGCTGTCACCCTGCAGGGCCCCTGAAGCCGCAGTTTGCCTTTCTGTAGCAGTGAGAAGTGCCCGTATGTACCTGTCTTCCCACAGCTCCACAGCAAGGAGGCTGTGCCTGCCTCGTCCCTTTTCTGCAGAGAATAAGATGGCCCCGAGGTTTTTCTGATAGTATTTGAAGACCTCACAGGGCTCCCAGCCCTCTTCTAGGATATGTAATATACGTAATGTATACGTATTATACATAAGTCATATAATGCATACATATGCATATTATAACACCATGTTTTATATATTCACATATTTAATTGTGTGTGACTTGTTCACTATCTGTGTCAGGAAGTTGGAGGCTTAGGGATTATATTTTGCCTGATCGCTGGGTGCCTTCTGCCTAGAACAGTGCCAGGTCCATAATAATACATCAATATATAACTTCAAATAAATGGATGAATTGATGACAAAATTTAATAATTTGCTTTATAGCATAAAACAGTTCTTCCATAGTGTCATCCCCTTGGCCTAAGATCTTTTGTTTTGTGACCCTTTCTACAGACCCCTAATTATCCTTGTGTTTCTGTTGACGGGCTTCCCTCGCGGGGGCAAAGGGAAATTGGCGAACACAACCGCTCTGTCCACGTCTGCACCTGGACCTCCAAAAACAAGTGTGGATATTTTGCGATATTTTTCAGATGGTACTAAATCACTCTCCATAGACTACATTCATTTTTTTCTCTCTCATTGTGGCAAAATGTCTATTTTAAAGGCCCTTTACTAAAAATGGTTAACGTAGCATCTGAAATCCTTTCCAATCTGTTGAAGTATTAACTGGTAGGAATAGATCCTCTCAAATCCCACCCTTGTCCACTCCACTCAATGTCAAACTGATCACTGGATCGGTTTCTTATATTCTTTCCCCAGTTCAGTCTGAGAGTAGGCCCTCTATTCCAGCACATTCTTTCTTTTGGAACTTAGCTCCTTTAAATTTTTTATTTCTTCACTGTGAGTTGTATCTCTCAGCAGATTGCTGTCTGATTCAGTTTATTGGAGGAGCCATAGAGAAATGGCACATTATGCTTCCATGGTTTATATCTTATTTCATAAGCTGTTTTCATGTGTCATTCTAAAATACTGAACCTATTTCTTACATTAGCTGGTAACTATAAATAAACTATGGAAAAAGAGAAGACATTAACTGACAAGCCTAAAAGGAAACTCTCATTTTTGATGTGTTAGCTTGGAGAAGAATAAAGACATTTAAAATGCTATTAAACACTATAGTGCACACTCAGTATGCAGCAAAAAACATGAATATGAGATTGCCAAAAATGAAAAATACTAAAATTTGTATAAATTGAACTCATATGTGAATAGCTCAGAGAGATTCAAATATCGTAATATTTAGAGTGAAAAGTTGAAAATAAACATATATTACAACGAGAATGATTTTTTAACCATACTGGGTTGAATAGTGTCCAAATATCCACGTAGAATTTGTAAATGTGACCTTATTTGGAAATAGAGTCTTTTAAGAGTAATTAAGTTAAGAGATATTCACAGCACCTTAAGGTAGGCCTTAATCTAATGATGGTGGCCTTCAAAACCAGTTCACGTAAAACGTGAACCAAAGCACACTGGGCTCCTTCTCAGAGCCTCCAAAGGGAGTCTTGCCCAGAAACACCTCAATTTTGGATTTCTGCCCTCCAGAATGTGACAAGATAAATTTTTGTTATTTTAAATCACCTAGTTTGTGCTAATTTGCCACAGCAGGTATGGGATACTAAGACAGCTAATTGTGTTCCTGAGCTACTATATAACTCATTGGGGAAAAGATATAAGAAATAAAAAAACACAAATGGGTCAATGGCCACTGAAAGGTTTATGGGATATGAGAGAGGAATTAACGTGAAGATCTCTAACTCCAGGGCAGCTTCCCAGTCTTCAGCCCCACCAGACACCATCGTGCATGCGGATTTCCAGAGGCCTTGGGAAGGGGCCACATCTCCAGGGAACAGGCTGGGAGCAAGTGTGAGAAAACTGTGAAGTAAGCCCTGGTCTTACACGTCAGACTGTCATGCCTGTTAAGTCACCCGTCCACACCATAGACTTCTGGACTCTCTGAGCTGAGCATGTCACTTAATCTCCATGCCTTGGTTTACTCTGAGGGAATAGAGCCCCAACATTGGTGTGCTTGTTCAAGAGCCTCACTCCTTCACTCTAAAGATCTGTGTCTTCTAACAGCAAGCTGCCAAAATAGGAAGTTTGTATAATTCAATACTCATGGGCAATATCCTTGCCTTTAAGTATGATATTTTGTATGTATCATGTTAACTTTTTTTAAAAAAATGATTAAAATTTATTTTACCCATTTCTTTTTACTCTGTTAATTTAGCTGCTAGAAAACCTGAAGTTAAGTCTGTGGCTCAACTTTGTGATTTGCACCATGTTTCTGTGAGACAGAGCTACACTAAGTGCTGACATAGACAGCAAGAGGCAGGAACTGGACTTGAACTCAGATCTCCTCACTGGGAAAAACTTACGGCTGAACCACCATGTTGTGCTGCGTCTAAACTGTTCATAAAGGAGTGCCTGAGACTACAGCTTACCATCCTGAGAACCTGCCAAGTACCAGGCAGTACACTAGGCACTTTGTGTGTGATGCTGAGAACAAACTTCGACACAGGTATTAGTATATGCACTTGGTAGATGGAAAATGTCATTTCTATGTAACCTACTATGGGCTACAAAGCCAGGAAGTAGTTAACCAAAATGCAAAACAAGACAGACTCCAGAGTCCATGATCTTAGGCACAATGTCTATATTACATTCTTGGTATGGATATTCTAAAAAAACATAGAGCAAACATGTTGAAATTTTAGAGATGCAAATGAATGATAGGTTCCCGAATATACTCCACATGCTACATTCCAGAGACACTTAATAACTTATTCTATAATGGGGTATGATTAACACTAGGCAGGATTTCTCATCCATGAACTTGTAGATGAAGAAATATTAATAAGGAAATCTACATGATAAATGGCATGATATGAAACACCTAGTTTATCATCAATCACTGAAGTATTCATAACGGATGAGAAGCATCCGTCTTTCAACCGAAGGAAGCCTGCACACACGCTCACTCACAGACACCGACACCCCACGACTCCAGGGGCTTAATTCCCATCACGAGAGACAATTAAATGGCAAATGGAAAAGATAAGGGGAGGCCCTCGCCGCACAATTTCCTCCCTGATAACAACACATCGGGAAGGTATGAGGGGCTAAAATTGATGTAGGAAGCATAACAAATAATTAAGTCATCTTAAATCATCTTTTATATGTAGGAATTAATAAATTTATATGCAGGAATGAAAAAGTAGGAATAGCCATCCCTATGATACTATACTATTAGAAGTATAGCAGAAATAATTTTGCTGTATATTTCCCAGGTTTTTATTTTCTATTTTTTCCTTTATGTTCTAGTTACCAGTTAATATTTTGTATAAGCCTTTTCTCTCTTCCCGCAATCTTTTTGTTCCCAGAATAGAAATATTATCCAGAAACACTTTTAATTCACAAGGGATAGTTCTATTAAGGTATGGTTCAATGAAAATAAATACTCCAATCCCTAGTTTAGAATGAAATAAATGCACTATTTATGTATGAATTTTTGTACCTATAAGATCTTATTAGGGATATCTTGTGTGTGTGAGAAAGAGGCACACAATAATATAGTTGCAAATTTAATTTTGATTTTTATGATGGCAGAGAAAGAAACCTGGAGGGGAAGGTTTGTAATGTTGTAATGGCAGAATTTGAAGGTGGGTAAAGAGTGACAGCCTAGAACATTTAGCAAAATCATAAATTCTATGCCTGCAACAACAGACATAAAATCATAAAAATGTTTCTGGTCAATTTTAGAAGATTGTTATAGCTCATTACTCAAATGAAGCCAAAAGCTTCACAAAAACAAATGTTAAAGAGCAATTTGTGGTTGAGTGCCAGATCCATGCTAGAGTCTGCACATGTACCTTCTGAACCGATTTGATCAATTAGAGGCCATAAAACCCAGGGCCATTCTATGTGCTGCAGGTTTTACAATGCCAGAACTTCTTCCTATCCACCTTCCATTTCTCCAGAGGCTATGTTGCCAGCAGGAAATAGTGACAGAAATCATCTCCTCTCTCCTTTTTCCTTCGGTATAGCATATGGCCTAATCTACCCTGTGAAAACTCCAATTTATTTTAGCATTCATGAACCTCATACCTAATTTCCTGAGCCAAACTATAATTACTTTAATTCTACACTGCTGGAGAGAATTTGAAAACAGGACTTCTTTAGAAGAAAATTAACTTATATAATGAGTGAAGAGATAAATCATATTAGCTCTAATTAAAGTATATTAACATTTTGGTTGCATATGAATAAAAATCAGACACAATGAAAGCAGGTTTCTCATAAGGAGTCAATTTATGGAGATTTATGAAGATTTTAGGAACTTGCAAAATTTCATTACTTAACATCTCTATTAAGATCTTTACAAGCATGCATAATGAAAAGCCTAATAAAAGATTTAATAATGGACTTTTGCTTAAAGTCACACTGATTCAATGCAAGTAAAGGTTTTAAACCCCTAATGGAGATTAAAATGATAATTGTCAATTTAAAAATACATATGCTCTGTACATGGTGAGAAGTAGAGGGTTAGAATATCAGAGTTAGGAAGTCAGAGACCCATTCTCAACCAAAGTAAGTAATTCCATGGTTTCTCTTTGAGTCCTAAGACTGTGGTGGTTATTCCTTCAGTCTTCCTTATAATTTCATCCCTATGTAAACAACTACAAAGTCCTAGAGAAAAGAAACATAAACGTTTCACTACCAGGACACCATCTTTCAAATCTTCCTGTTTTGCATCAATACATGATCTTTCTTTCTCTCTGTGTGTCTGGACAAATGTCTAACACAAATAGTAGAGTTCTAGGTAAACTCATTTAAGTTTAACTGAAGGGTGAAAAGAATGTTATCCTTTCCCCAGAAATGCTGTTTCTCCAAACTTGTGCAAGATGTTGCTCAATGACTGAATTTCCAATATTGCCCTGAAGTAGCTCCTAAGAAAGATGGTCTCAAACTACATTGCAGAGAAGAGTATGTTGCCTATAAAAGTGCACGGTGAGCAGCAGGCTCTTCGTATCTAATTTGGAGATAAGATTTGTACCACATTTTCTTCGGTGCTGTCTGATTTGCAAGACAGCATCCATCCCATTTGACGTAGCATTCATAGCCACCACACTCCACTGGCCACCACAATTTTATCCCAAACTGTTTGAGCTCCCATGCTATAAACACTAGAGTAGGTCTTCCTGTTCAATCATTCACACCACAACCCGCTAACAACTGCCATTTTAAAAATATAATTGCCGAACAACATGACATTACATCAAGCATATAAACCCCAACGCCTTAAAGATAATAGTTACATTCGCACTGCAAAAATTATGCATTTGTTGATTATTAAATAATATGGATATATTCCAGGCTGATGGTGATAAAATATATTCCAGTTTTACCATTTATGAGTTGGCAATTTGATACTGTGAACAAATGTTTTCTCCTGTATGTTAGTCATTCTTTTACACAGCTAAGCATGGCAGTGCTTTTATTAATAGTAGATAAACTCTCACTTATACATGTATCAACTCTCACACTCCTTGGAATACTGATTGAATTGCATTTTTAAAACTCTGAATTGTATTCACCAGGAATGAAGAAAGCAGATAATAGAATTTTCAAAGAACTCAGAAAATAAATAGCAATTTAAAAGCAAAGAAAAGGAAAATATAATTGCAAAAGGAAAACAAGAAAAACTAATGGCTGAAGCCTTTCTGACAGTATGGTGGAAGAAATATCTTACATGACCATAATACAGAAAAACAACTATAATTCTGCATAGAACATATATTTTAAAAGATGTATTTTAAATGTGTAACCAAGATATGCATAAGAAGAACGTTAAGGGAAAAGGTAGAAAAACAGAAAGATAAGGAATTAGTAGGACTGAGGCTCCCCTGGAAGGTCTGTGGTGGGGTGAACTTCCACTGGACACCACTGCAGGGAGCCGGGCAGAAGATGACCCGAGGGTCTCAGAGGTTGCAGGGTCTGCTGCAGACAGAAGTACAAAACCTGGAACCCAAGGAGCTGAGCACTACTAAAGGCTTAATGTGGCCAGCCTCATCCCAACTTGAGACCTGCAGATACACAGCCTGTATGTTATAAAAAGCCTCAGATTATGAGCTTCCTTTTAAATAATTCTGGGTTTTCATTTGACAGAAGAAAAGGCAAGAACTTAGGAGACATGTGCCTTCAACCAACCCCCCATGCATCCCTGCAGATGAAATGCAATTGAATATAAACTCAGGAATCACACACACGCAGACATGCTCAGGAAGGCACGGCGGTGTGAGCAAGAACGAGGAGAAGCAGCAACTGGAAAACTCAAGTACGAAAAACGATGTGGGAATTACCAAATGCAGACTGCAAACAAAGCACAAACCGTAAAGGAAAAGATTGATAACGATCGATGGCATTCAAATTAGAATGTGTCACTTACCAAAAGACATGAGGAAAGAGTCCTGTATCTTGTTCAAGAAATAACATACCCTTCCTAAGATTAAAAATGTCCTATATTATTTTTTGAAAAGTGAGAGGTTTGCCATTGAGGTTTAGTTCTTTAACCTACCCAGAATTAATTTTTTCATAACATGCAGCGAGACCTAATTTCATATTTTTATGTATACGAAGCTATCTGTCTTGAAGTTTGATCATCAGAAGAGCCTATTAAAATAAATCCATGACAAATATATTCTTCTTTAAGCCTTATCATCTCTGCATTTAGAACACTTAGGATTCCTATACGTGCAGTACCAAGAGGGAAAGTGGAAAAGCCCACTGTTTTTGGAAAAGCCCAAAATCAAAAAGATTTGACAGATAATGGGGGAATCCTATAAATATTCAAGTTTCAATGAACACGAAGTAGACTTTTCTGGGCAGAGGGCTTTATAAAAGGGACTAAAATCTTTTTAAAAGACCCTATTTTGTAATCAAGTTCAGGTTTTCTCTGAGATATGTGGATTCAGTGCAGCAAGAACTTTCTCTTACTCAAATTGCTAACCGTGGTGTCTTGTACAGTGTGGGGGATATACTAGTTACCCTGTAAATACTGGTGCAATAAGTGAAGAAGTGGCCTGAATGTTATACCATGTTCTAAACATGTTGAAATGTCCCTGTGGTGGTCACGCCTGGCTCCGAGGTTGGGTGTGGGCACGTGGATCACTCTGCTTGTGCTTACAGCAAGGTTTTTCCTGGGTGCTCTCCTGTGGTTTCTGGTGGGGGCAGCTCCAGGGCATCCTGCCTGGCCCACATGCCAGGAGCACGTTTCGGGGCAGGATCAGTGAGATTTAGGGGCAACAGAAGGCAGCCCATTGATACACCTTGCCCGGCATAGATTTTGTACCTGGCCAGTGTTAACTATGACTATTAATTATTCTTACATGTTACTGTATAGAAGAAAATGAATGTAACCTTAGAGCCACAAACATACCATGGTGCATTTTCCATATTTGTGTGTGTGTGTGTGAGCCTCAAGAGAAATTTATCATTAGCTGACACTTATTCATTTTCCATCAAAGGTGTTCCCTCCATTACCTAATTTATCAAAAACATGTCAAATGTCACGATGTGCCTTAAGGAAGCCTTCTTGTGTGACCCAGCCAAAGGGTAGAACCGGTACTGTTCTGCCAATGTTCTTTAGGTTAAGATCAGAGCAAAAGACCAGTCGGAACTACACCTACTTGTATTGGTAATACCTTTAGGAAAAGTAAAAATGTTCTTATATGTTACTTTTCTCTTTCCACATGAAATCATTGTCATAACAGTGTGAATTAAAAATGTCATGGAAACCAGAAATGATCATTTCTGGCTCCAATTTCTAATGTAATAAATACAAACAACTAAAATATTCAAGCAGAAACACTTAACTTTCTGATTGGTATATGTTGCATTGCCCACAAATACTAAAAAGTTCAAAACGCTACCAAAAGTTATTATAATGATTTTCTTAGGTCTCTACACTATACTCATTGGCTTAATAAACCATTTTCACATTTTCGTGATTTCAAAAGTATACCTGCATTTATGCCTGCTATTTGTTATTTTTGGAAAATATGTTCTATTTTTACTTCCTGGAATAAGTAGCAGGACATTTATAAGGTCACAATTAGCTATGGCAGTAACCAAGAGTAAGATCCTACAATTTAGGTTGTGACAAATCTTTCTAATTACAAGCTTGGAACTGCCCACACAGGTTACAGCTGTATAAGAAAACCGCAAAGGTGTTTTCTTTGTCAAAATGCTCGAGTGTTTACTGAGCATGTTGGAAAATGGCCCCTGACATCCCCAGGGAAGATGATGCTATTTTGAGAGGGCTCTTGCAAAATACACTTTCTTTGGTGTTATGTAAATGACCCTTCTGAAATAACATTAGGTCAAAAACTTACCAAGTGAATTAAAATTGTAAAATTACTACTTTCTCAGCAAAGTGCTGGATGAGTAACTTTAATTTTCTGAGTCCCTGGCAAGCATGTGACCGCATTAAGTAAGCCATCGATCTTCTGGCAGATCACTCAGTAGAGTTCTCACTTCTGTGGGACCTGGCTGAGGGCCTGCCCTCCAGGGCCCCTAATCAGGCTTTCATTTTCCTCTTCCCCACACCTCCTTGTGGCTGCCTTCGCTGATGCCCTCATTCCTTACAAAAATGCTTAATATCTCAATTTCATAAGATAAAAAAGAAACTAGAATAATTTACTCAGCTGATAAGCCACGTCCTTCCCCCAGGGACATAAAGACGCTGACAGTGCTAAAGTGTGGAACACAATTGTGCTCCTGTCCCTAAAACATCGGGCTTCTTTGAGAGACTTAATTGGTTCAATTGATCAAAACAGAGGCACCCCGAGGAGAAGAACTCTAGGACAGTGGCTGGAAGGTCGGTCGCTGGGGAGAGCAGTTTCTACTCTGCACCCACAGATTTGCAAGGGACACTCTACCAAGTGTCTTAGAAGAAGGATATCTGGTTTCCTCAGATGTCCCTAACTTTAAAATCAAACCACCCCCCTTATACTTAGCAGATACACAAAAGACAACTGATTTTTTATGATTGATGAGTTGGACATACCCAAGGACGTTGGGCCAAACTGAAAATTTGACCCAAAATTCAGAGTTGACTTGAACTCTAAACTGAAATATAAATGAAAGCTTTACTTTTATTTCATTACATTAAACCAAAGACAATAATTGTCTCCCCTAAAAGAAAGCAATACAAGAAAGGCGAAAACCTACGTAATTTCTGAATACCTAGAGACAAAGCAAAGATGATAGGCATTTCTCTGGACTAAACCTGAACCAACACTTTCTCTTATTACTTTCTTGGATTCAGATTTAGCTTGTTAATGCCTCACCGTGTGACAAGCGACAGTAGATATCCAATTCCTTGCTTCTGTTTTCCTGTTAGAGCTTTACCTTAAACAGAAAGTCTGACTGAGATGCCTCTGTACGTTGAGTGTTAGCTTTCTATTACTGTGTAACAAATGGCCCAAATCTTAGGAGCTTAAGCAATAGGCAAACTTCTATTTCTTCACAGTTCTGTAGGTCCGAAGTCTGGGTGTGCGTGAGCTGGTCTCATTTCTCATCTGGCCACAATCCAGGTGTCCTCGGAGCTGTGTTTGTTCTGGGGCTGGGGGCTCGTGTTCACGCTCACCTGATTGGTAGCAGAATCTTCCCCCTGCAGGTGGAGGACTGAGGCCACTGTATTCAACCTAGACTTCAGCCAGAGCCCAGTCTCGGCTCCTGGAGGACACCCCAGTTCCACGACAACGATACCTGGACCCTCCCCCACAACACAGTGTCCTTTCCTGTTCCTAATCCCTCCTCCAGGAAAGGCCCAGCCCATCTAACAACTCAGCTGAGTAGGTTGGTATAGCCAAGATGATCTTCCTTGTGATTAACTGATTAATAGCCTAATCACAAGAGTGACTTTGCAGCATATTTGTGGGCTCGGCTTGCATAGCAGAAAGGAAATATACCAGAAATATGCTCAAGAGTAGAGATATTGGGGGCATCTTAAATGCTTGCCTGAAACAATGTCATCATGGGATTTGCTGAGAGGGGGGGTTGCTTTTTATGGAGTAATCATGGTATCATCTATTAGCTTTTGTCCTCCCAGATGCCAGAACTGGAGGGTTATTCTTTGAAGCATTCAGCATTCAAGATCTGGAACTCAACATCAAGGCAGACTAAGAAATTTCAAAAAACATTGCTTTTTGTTTTGCTTTTTTAAATTTTTTTGTTTTGCTTGTTGATATATGTTGGACTCAATGTAATGAAAGCTATCCATGTAGCTCAGTTGTTCTGCAAAGATATTTTTATAAAACCCCATCTTTTGGCATCTCTCTCCCAGCTCTCTCCACACCTACTGACTCTGAGGCCAAAGTCACTTCCATGGTTTGACAAGAGGGATGTCAAACCGCCAAACCTCTAGGCTCCTAACCTCTGGGATGACTCCTTGCATAACAAAGGTGCTGCCATCTCTTTTCTGTTTCATGTATCATCACATTTCTATCAGCTAAAATCATCCATCTGCTTAAATATACATCTTTTCTGTTTACTGTTATAAATAATGGTGGAGAGAGGGAGTTAGGGTTAAGGGTGAGAGAAAGTAGAAAGAGACATGTTTTAGGTCTGTCTTCTGAAACAACATCTATACTTCTGACATAAGTGCTGCATTGTTGTATTTTACTAATTAGTTAGTATGTTTGTCACAGGATTAGACTCGAAGTTCCTTCAGGGCAGGGATCGTGGGCTTTAATCATATTTGAATCCTGACAACTATGGAGAGACTACCGAATTAAAAGGCTATGTCTTACAACAGTGAGACACCAATATGCACCTGTTAGAAATGCCAAATTCCGTAAAATGCGTAATAGCAGCTGGTGATGATGGGGAGCAATAGGAAGTCTCACTCATTGCTAGTGGGATGTAAAATGTTACAATCAATTCGGAAGACAATTTGGCATTTCATTATAGAACTAAACATACTCTTACCTTACTAGATAACAATCATAGTTCCAAGTATTTTTTCCAAATGATTTGAAAACCTGTATTCACAAGAAGCCTGCACACTATTATTTATAACAGCTTCATACAAAATTTCCAAAGAGTGGGAGTAAACAAGGTATTCATCAAGAGGTGAATAGACAAACTGTGGCACATCCACACAATGGAATATTACTCAGAAACAAAAACAAATGGGCTGTCTCATCAGGAAAAGAAGTGTATGGATCACAAATCATACTATCAATGCAAAATGAAATAAGCCGACTGGAAAAGGTTGTGTATTGTATTGTTCTAACTTTGTGACATTCAGGAAAAGACAAAACTGTGAAGACAATATCACTTATTTCCAGGGGTCCAGGGGTAGAGAGAAGATGGATGAATCACAGGGTATTTCTTAGGGTGGTAAAACTGCTTTGTGTGATGCTGTAATTGTGGTTAATGAGCTAGAGCGTCACTCCTCACTGCGTAGGTCAAGGCCGTGCACAGTGACTGCCTTCCACAGACTCCAGTGTGCAAAGGAGGAAAAATCACTATAACTTCAGAGTGGAGAAACTTGACACACTGGCCCTCATCCAGGTTATCAAGACTAACATCGACATGATGAGACGTGCGTGACAGCATGCACCCTCGACATGATGTAATGAAAGTGACACTTTATCTCTATCTCTGTGATATTCCTCCCCAAAACACCTAACCTTAGTCTAATCACCAGAAAAACATCAGACAAATCCCAACTGAGAGACGTTCCACAAAACACTTGGATGGCACCCCTTAAACCTATCAAAGTCGCCGAAGACAAGGAAAGTAAAAACTCCTGTCACAGCCAAGAGCAAGACAAGGAGACATGACAGCTAAACATAATGTGACCCAGAGAGAGAGAGCATTAGGCGAAAACTGAGGAAATCTTAACAAAGACTGCAGTTAAGAGTAAAGTAATAACGATGTATTGTTCCTTGTAGACCATATGTAATGTTCAGGAATCAAGAAATGTGCTATAAGATACAGGAGTGCTTATAACAGGGGAAACTGAATGTAGGGTTCCTAGAAACCCTCTGTACTTTCAAATTTTGGGTAAATTCCAAACGTTTCTGAATTAGAATGTGCGCTTACAAAGGCAGTGTCTGAGTCAGGGCCCTAGGGACGACAGATGTGAGTGCCACGGAGAAAGGCTCGAAGCTGATGAGAGAATTGTGTGGGGTGAGGCAGGGGAACACATTAATGACTTTTACAAGTAAGGAAGGGGTTGGGTTTCTCCCACTGTGTTCATCTGCTTCACATATGTGTACTGAAATAAGCTCTCGAGGATTAGGAAATACACAGTGGATCTCCACCCATCCCACAGCCACGGTGCAGGGGCTCCCTGCAATGTTGGGGACACACTCGCCCCACTGAGGCAGGAACCTTACTAGCGCACGCGTGGCATTAATTCCACTCACAGCCCCATTTGTTTTCCTGCAGCAGAGGCATGATTTAAGGTTCCCGGAAGGTCACAGAGGCTTGTTCTTTCATCTCCCATCGGCAGATAGCTTGTCTCCTTAAAGTATTTGAGTAAGTAAAAGAAGATTTGAAAAGGGATGTTGACCCAATGTTTACCTAAAACAAACTGGGCTCTCTGCTCAGTCTCAAAGTCTTAGCTGAATCGGGGCAGAACTGTGTTTCCTACGATATCATTCTCAGTCACAAGTGTCCCCTTCGGTAAATTAACATTGTTTTATCTGTAAATTATCACTGATGCTGAGCTGATGAGCAAGTGCTTGCAGTTTTTATTTCTGCTTATCCTGGCGCACTCTTGCTGAATTATTCTGGACTCACAAGCACTTCGAAAGGACGCATTGATTTCCTCATTATGTCAGGAAATGGCAAGTTAAGCAAATTTCTGAACACTTTCAAACTCCAAGGTCTGTTCAGACGCGATAAGGCAAGATACCACATGTAAGTGGGCGAGTTTTTGTATTCAGACAGTTCTCAGCGGAAGTACTTTTGTCCTGGAAGTGTGTCCTTTCCCTACACCCCGTGAGGGGGCACTGGTGGCGGAGACACAGCTCACGGGCTAATTCGCTTCTGACATCCCTCAATATCTTCACACAGTTTGACATGCGAGAGAGCCCTCTGTGCTTCATTGTTTTACGCTTGTTTACTGCACACCCAATTTTCCTAACCTCCTTAAAAAGATTACTGCAATACAAAGATTAATTATTATCATTAACCACAGATGCATGACAACAAAAGCAAAATTAACATCAGGACTTTTTAAATCCGGTGTTAACTCTATAAGGTGCTGAAGACAGGAAAACTCACCGTTTCTTAAACCTGAAGAATGGGAGATTGCCAAAGAAGAAATGATGGTACTTTGATTCAAAAATATTTCCACGGGCCACCACTAGACGCTAAATCTTTCACAAATGCACTTTACAGAATAGACATGATGGAGGTTGGTAAGAAAAATATAATAGGAATAATAACAGTAGCTTGCAGAAATATAAATTAAAAGGGCAGTGGTAGGCTATCTGAAAGGTCAAAAGAATAAAAAGGAGGGTCTTCCAAGAATTACTGGTTTCAGCACTGAGTGAAAATCCTACAGCACAGCACAGGGAGTGGGAGAATTTTCATTCACATGTGGAGGTCCCTTTGACATTTCCATTAACTGAAAAGAATACAAATAATCTAATCTGTACTGATTTGATTCATAAGTAGGAGAACACAGCACACTAAATGCTCATTTAGATGTTACAATTAAGCAGTACATGAAACATTGATTTCATTGTATCCTGGTGCTTTTTGTAACAATTTCTGTTGAAGTACTTAAATGTCCAGGGTTTGTGATCACTCAGTTGTGTTTCTGCTGAGTCAGAAAATATTGAAAACACGGACACAGGAATGCAATGGATTCCTAAAGAATTTTAGAAGGTTTTAATTCAATTTGATTCAATACCTTTTAATTAATGATGGAATCGATATACTCTTACCTAAATAATACAGCTTGGACTAGATGAAATCAAAGTATTGTTTTCTTTTATTGATGGTTTGTTTTGTTGTTTTAACCTAAGCCTGTGAGACTGTATATGACCATTCATTTCACCTTCCAATTTGTAACTATTTTAGTGTAACAATCAAGAAGTACAGGAAAAATAAACAACTTGAGAAACTTCACTTTCATTGATGTTGAAATCCACTTTGCAGGTATATACACAGATTGTGTAAGGTTCGAGGATGTGTAGCAATGGCAACATTGTACTTGTTTTATTGGAAGATGTTACAATGGAAAAGCAAATGAACTTAACATGCATTAAAGCTCTGTTATTGAACAAGTGCTGTGGTAGCACCAGGAGAGGACAGTGGGTGGAATTCATAGCTTTAAATGCCTTCATCAAAAAGACAGAAAGATCACAAATTAACAATCTAATATCATATCTCAAGGAACTAGAAAAGGAAGAACAAACCCAAAGCCAGCAGAAGAAAAGACATAACTAGGGTCAGAGCAGAACCAAATGAAATGGAACATGAAAAAAAAAATACAAAGGATCAATAAAACAGAAAGTAGGTTCTTTGAAAATAGAAACAAAACTGATAGACCTCTTGCTAAATTAACCAGGAATAGAAAATAAAGGACCAAAATAAGCTCAATCAGAAATGAAAAAGGAAATATTACAACTGATACCAAAGATATAAAAAATATCATCTATGAATATATGAAAATCTCTATGCACATAAACTAGAAACTGTAGAGGAAATGGACAAATTCCTGGAAACACACCATCTCTCAAGACTCAGTTAGGAAGAAATAGAACCCCAGAACAGACTGATAACAAGCAAAAGGATTGAAGCAGTAATAAAAAAAAAATCTTGCAACAAAATAAAGCCCTGGACCAGATGGATTCACAGCCAAATTTTACCCAACATACAAAGAAGAGCTGGTACCAATAACGCAGAAATTATCCTATAACATTGAAAAGGAGGTAATCCTCCCCAACTCTTTCTATAAAGCCAGTATCACCTTGATACCAAAGCCAGAAAAGTACACATCAATAGCAACAATAACAACAAAACTACAGACCAACATCCTTTATGAATATAGATGCAAAAATCCTCAAAAAAAATACTAACATACCGAATTCAGCAGCATATGAAAAAATAATCCATCATGACCAAATGGGTTCCATCCCAGGGATGCAAGGATGGTTCAACATACATAAATCAATAAATGTGATTCACTACATAAACAGAGGCAAAAACCAAAACCATATGATCATATCAACAGATGCAGAAAAGCATTTGTCAAAATTCAGGACCCTTTCATAATAAAAGCCTTCAAAAAACTAGGCATAAAAGGAACATATCTCAAGATTATAAAAGCCATATATGAAAAACCCACAGCCAACATCATACTGAATGTGGAAAAGTTGAAAGCCCTCCCATTAAAAATGGCAACCAGACAAGGCTGCCTACTGTCACCACTTACATTCAATATCGTGCTGGAAGTCCTAGCCAGAGCAATCAGGAAAGAGAAAGAAATAAACAGTATTAAAATTGGGAAAGAGGAGATAAAACTTTTTCCTGGTGGTATGATCTTATATCTAGAAAACCCCAAACACACCTAGAATTGATAAACAAATTCAGCAAAGCCTCAGGTTACAAAATCAATGTAACCTAATCAATCAGTAGTATTCCTATGCACAAATAACAGTCAAACTGAGTCAAATCAAAGACTCATTCAATATCTTTCATGGTAGCTACAAAGAAAATAAAGTACCTAGGAGTATACTTAATCAAGGAGGTGAAAGATGTCTACAAAGAGAGTTATGAAACATTGAGGAAAAAAATCGCAGATGACACAAACAAATGGAAAAACATATCATGCTCATGAGTTGGTACAGTCAACCTTGCAAAAATATTCATGCTATCCAAAGTGATTTACATCCCCATAAAAATATCAAGGGCTTATTTCACATATCTAGAAAAAATAATTCTACACTTCATGTGGAACCAGAAAAGAGCCTGAATAGCCAAAAGCATCATTAAGATGCAAATCAATTTCTAAAAACAGTTTCAGTGTTATTTTGTCCAACACTATCTTTTTAAAATTTTCATATGACATATTTTCAGATTGTATCACCTCATGCATAATGAGATTATTTCACCAAAGCCCAGTTCACACCTCACAATACATCAGTTACTTGGATGGTTGTGTCTGTTAAGCAATGAGCTCTCCAGGTGCGTTTTGTTCATGTTACCTGTGTTACTTCCCGAGAGAGATTTACATGTGAATCATCATGACTAGATGATAAAATAATAATGTTAAAGAAGTACCCATTATTCAATACTTTCTATGTGGCAGAACATGCTATTTCATTACCTTAAGTTGGTCAATTTTCCTGATAAATAGAATATAGTGTTATATCTGCATCTTACAAGTAAAGAATCTAAAAATTGGAAGTCAGAAACAAGCACCACATATACTCACCAGCAATCTGGTATCAAATGAGCAGCACCTAAGTGGACACATAGGTACTACAGTAATAGGGTATTGGGCAGGGGGGAAGGGGGTGGGTATATACACACATAATGAGTGAGATGTGCACCATCTGGGGGATGGTCATCCTGGAGACTCAGACTTGTGGGGGGAGGGGGGAAAGGGCATTTATTGAAACCTTAAAATCTGTACCCCCATAATATGCCGAAATAAAAAAAAAAAGAAACAACTTGCCCTGGTTGTATACTGGCCAAGTTGTGCAGAAAGAGTTTTAGTGAGGTCTGAATGCTTTCGTGCAGTCTTTATGTTGAACCACGTCTTATGTGTTGAAGGGAAAGCAGTGATGCTACCTCACAATGGTAATTTTGAAAATTCAATTTTGAAATTCAAAATTGAAATTTTGAATTTATTAATTGAAGCTTCTGCTCTTCATTAATGTAAAAAAGAATTAAATTAAAAATGTGTATAAATTCCAGAGAACATCCTCACCTGGAGACTCTGCTTTAATAACTTTAGAGTGACTTGGGTTTTGAATGGCAGAAGGAAAAAAAGAAAGAAAAGCTTAAGAGTAGAGTTGGGCCAATGCTTTTGTCTGTGTGTGTGTGTGTGTGTGTGTGTAAAACCGTGCATATACAACCTGCCTAACTACAAACCACACCATTAGAGGTGGGGGCAGAATGACGGGTTTCAAAATTTAATGACTACGTAAAAATATGTGGGTTTTTTTGATTTTTGTTATTTGGGGGTTTTTATTTGTTTGTTTGTTTTTTTCTTTTGTTTTTCCAATTTCAAAAGATCTCAGTCCTCACATACTACTTACAGTTCTGGTTTACTTCTCATTTATGAGTAAGACACATGGATGTTTGTAAAGATCATTAGATAATAAGTGAATGAACAATAGGTAAATGCCATCTGAAGCTCTCTAATTCAGAGGTTATGTGAAAGTGATTAGGATCACTCCACCAAAATATTTTTTCATAGAGTGGGAAAAATAAAGAAAAAACAAATATGCCTGGGAAAATGGCTTTAGATTCATGTCAAATAATATTCATTTATGCAATATATTTATAAGGATGATCTAAGAAATGCATACATTTTAATTTTTCCATGAATTTGTCAGGGGGTAAGAAAACATTTTGGTTACTAAATGGGAAAAAATTGTCTCTTTCCACTGAAAATGTCAAAGCTTATAAGATAAGAATAAAGCAATACTTCATTTTTGGCAATATACGTATTTCACTTGAAGATAATATAATACTAATTACACAAGGGATCAGGAAATACATTTTGGTTGTGTGCATTAAACAAATTTCTTAGAGGAAAGTGGTTCAGGTATTTGCTGCTAAGAAATGTAGGAAATCATATGTAACTTCACTGCAGAGACAGAAAAGTCTCCTTAATCATTCTCAGCATGAAGATTACAAAACACCAGGCACAACTCCCTAGAGACTGGTCGACAGACCCCAAACCATACACGGGGTGCACTTGGGACATCAGGGCCCTTTCCTCAAACACCATCTACCCCATTAACGCACACTCTCACATCCCTAGGAAAAGGATGACACTGTCTGCACAGGTTTGAACAAAATATTTATGCAAATGGTTTATTGGTATATTCCATCGGCTGTGTGCTCTCTGCGGGGTTCAAAGAAAATCTTTCACTTTGGTTTTCAAGATCCAATATGCCAGAAAACATCAGATTCTTAGCAGTGTTTAATCTGGCAGGTCATTAAGCTGGAGATGTTGATTTGTCAGCAGTCGCTCCGACATTCAGTGCCTTGCAGACGTCTGTTACCAGTTTGTTATTGATCTGAACAGAAAGGGAGTTAAGCAAAGAATTGTCTTCACCTCTGAAATAGGACAAACCTGACAAGAAATAGAAATATGAGCACATTTGGAAATGCAGCAAATCTAGTTCTCTCATCTTCCTTCCAACTACTATCAGGACATTTACATTCTGTGAAGAGCAAACCATAGAGGCTCTATTAGTGAAATTATTCTCTCTTCTCTTACAGAGAAAAGCTTGAAAAAATATGCTTAAAGATTCCCTGATGAATTTTTATTATTGTTATTATTACCCTTTTCTGTCTTAGCTGATAATCATTCCCTTCTGAATAGTTACACTGAAAAGTTTTGCAATAAAATTCAAATTAGTTATATAATTAGAGTTAATTATGTTAAAGGGGGAAGAGGGACTTCAATTTGCAGCTTTTAATTCTAGAGTTCTCCAAATAATCATTGACATGGAATACAAACAGCTCCAATCACAAGGACTGGCATGAACACCCTCACCTGCCCCTGATGAGAACAGAAGTTGGCAGGAGCAGCACACCCAAAATAGTAAAAGAACGTGCTCGATTGTAAAGCGATTGAGTCCCATGTACAACCAAAATCCGGCACCAAGCACGTCCTTTGGGGGGACACATTCCAGCCCAAGGCCAAGGCCACCCTCATAACCCCTTCCCGTAAGATCCTCATTTTGCATTGTCGTTGAACTGTCTGTGCGTAGAACCCACTCCCTGCACTGGCTGCCTGTCATTGTCTCCCGGTATGTGGATTTGCTTGACCTTGTTATTTGTTTCACATTGCTATTTAAATATATGCTGTTACTCAGTTTCTCAGAATTCGATCTGGTCTCCCCAACTTGTCATTGTGCTATTATTAAATGGTCTTAACTTAGCCTCACTTGGCAATTTAGCTCTGTGCTTGAAAGAAATGGGCCCGGCAGAATTTGTATTTAGTTTTATTCCTGTATAGATGTGATCAGGTATATATGTAATATTCTGAATGTCATATCATTTCTAAATTTGTTTTCTGGCCTCTCACCTGTCCGCCTGAGCACAACCTTCTTGAGGACAAAGATTACAGGTTACTCGGCTTAACTTGGTCAAGCAGATAATACATCTGGTTAACTCATTTCTTCAGGGGCGTTCTTAACACCATGGGAAAGGCCAAAGGTGCTAAAACCTTAGTCACCTTGACACAGTCGATGAGTTAAGGATGCAATAATTTTAAGGTGGTTTTAACAAACAGCCTGACAAAACCAGTTCCATCAGGGAAGTAGGGAAGGCTCATTTTTATTCCATAATTTAGTTTCTTCCCTGCTTTTTCAAAAAGAAAACTAGGTCAGCAAAATTGTGCAAGTGTTGTATAATAATCACTACAAATCACTTAGAGTTCTGGTTCAAGGGGTTTTAACCTGGTAATAAATTATCCTTCTGAGATGAGACTCGAAGTTAATTATGTCCATTACTCTAATTTTATTTCATATCTGGAGGGGAACTAAGGAGAAGGGAGCACAAATAACTCACCACCGAAGCCGCTACATTTTCCCTTTCGTGTATTGAAGAATATTCTGAATGGACCACGCCACCCGGCCAGTGGGCCTTTCATTTTATGCTGAACAAAGAACCAAAAAATTGACTGGTAGGAGAGAAGAGAAGTAATTTTTCTATCTGTAGACACCCTCTATAGCTGCCTCTTTGTCACCGTGGCTCCTCACAAGCCATCAAGCAAGGATCGTCCTTCCCGCGAGGCATGAACCTGGGGCGCACGCCCTGCCACAGACTGGGGCTGCCATATGGTGAAAGCCCAATTAACTAGAAACCGCTTAATCAATCAGATTTCCATCTGGAGTTACAAGTAAATCACGAAATTGTTAAGAGAGGAACCCTGATCAGAAATTTAGGCAAAAATTACCTATGTCCGTTACTTGGAAATCAACCCAAACGCCTATGCATTCTCTATACCACGACACCGAGCTTCTTCACAATCACTTTGGCCAACCTCAGGAACCACCTTCGCCGCAAAGACTCAGTGTGGTCATTAGTCTGTGCGTACTGGGGATGGGAATGTCACTTGACCCTTTTAGAGTGATTTCTCACCACTCAGGCTCACAGAAGAGGATGGTTCTCAGGAAGAATTCCTCATTGTTCAGTAAGAATACCTGAAGCTGTTGTATACAGCTCCTTCACCATTTGGGTAATAAATGTTCATCCTACATATGCTGATCTGCAGTACAGACTTAAAAATACACAAAATTTGAAATTTTCCTAGGGTACGTTTTACATTTTTTCAGAGCTATAAACATGTATTTCTTCTAAACTTAATTCTTCTTTTTTGAATTCTTAATTTTTGGAGGATTAGGAGAGATCTTCTGTTCTACGCTGTGCTCGATCAAAAATAGATAAATAAATAAACCTGTAATGCCTTCATATTAATTTGAAGATAGGTGATGTGTATGACAAGCGCACAGGTAATTCTTACACCAGCTGAACTCTCAGGAGCTGGTCTGAGCCATGTTATTCCACTCCCCCTTGGGCGTGTGTGGAAGTGGTTCATCTCAGCAAGAAGTTTGCTGAATTGTCTCGACTGGGTACCTTGTACACGGGACAGCTCTAAATTTTTTCTCTAATCACTCTCCCCAAAGTGTTAAGCAAATCTCCCTTTCCTGCGTGGTAGAACATCCCATAATAACAACACCTTAAACAGGCGCAGCACTTTCTATGAAATTTGATTGCTAAACGTGGCCCTGCGTTTGCCCACTGGCGCCCACCCAGCCGTGCAGCAGGGAGCAGGGGCTGCAGGTCCTGCACTGCCTCGGGCCTGAGTGGGGTAGGCAGGCCCCGGGAGCGGGGCCCAGTGTCCTGGAGACAGGACAGGACCCTCTGCTCTCTCCTCCATCTGGAGAGAAGGACACGCTCCCACTCTTACACCCCAAACCCGCAGTGACCGCTTGGCTCCCTCTCTCCTCCTTCTCCACCATGGTTTCCTGCTCTACGGGTTGATTTTGCGTTTGCCAAAGGAGATGAATCGACTGTGGTGTGTCCGGTTCTTCCAACTCTTCATGACTGAGGTTATCTCTGGCGTCGGGTTTTTGTGGCTGTCTTTAGAATTTTGTGTGTTTTGTCCTTACTTTTGAAACCAAACTGACAGTTCCAGGGAGGTAAGGAAAGTCCCACCCACAAATAACTTTATTTATTTATTTTTTTTGAAGTGAGACTATCAAGGACTCAACTTGAGATCCCAGAGTAGGGCTACCTCAAGAAGTAAAAGAGTAAACCAAGTATATACAATTTGAAAATTCATTATAAACTAACAAATACATACATGTATGTAATTTGCAATCATCCAGAGTTGCTAAAACTGTTAGGTGATGGATACAGGGAAACTTTCTAAAGGATGAATCAGACCTAACAAGGGCTTAGACAGGAATTTGGGGGGATACAAGTAGATCCATAGTGAAAGGGATATATCACATTTGAATATGAGAAAGATTTTTCTGGAAGGAGAAGAAATAAGTGGGAAAGAATCTGGCAGACCGGGAAATCAGTAAGGGGCTATGCAAAGATTCCGCGTAGGATGTATGAGAACCACAGCTGGAACTTGGGTTGAAGTTACCTAAGAAGACTATGATGAGAGACTTCACTTGAATTAGTGAGTGATTTTGTGAAAAGGCTCAGTAAAGCCGAGGCACCTGAGCTGACCTCCAGCTCCTACTTGAGGTCCTCCATGTACCCAGCACGTGTCCCTCTGATGATGATGGTAGGACAAGGAGCTGAAGGGGACAGGGAAGAGTGTGCTGTAGTTCTGAAAATGTTTGAGTCCCAAACCGAGATGGAGGTACGTCCTTTAGAAACCTTCAGGTGCAGTTCCCCAGAGAGGTCCTGGGGGCGACCTGGAGGGTGTCCTGCAAACCCCCAGACCTGGTGCTGCGAGTTCTTCCTGCAAAGCCATCTCTGTACAAGAAATGAGCTGTATATTACAATAAAATGTGTTTGCCTGTAGTTCTGGAGATAGCAAAAGCATAGCACACCCACTGCTACTCCAAGGAGACAGGGAAAAACAGACTTGCAAAAACAGATCAGCACAAAAAGTACATTTTTCTCTAGTGGGTCTAAGGGGAGTGATAGTATAAATGGGCAGGGGTAAGGTGGGTAGGCTTCTAAAACAAGCTTGTTTATATCTGCACACCCAATGTTCTAATCAAATATTACAGAATTAAACTTTTAGATGATACAATATTTTATTACTTTGTCAGTAGAATGAATATTTCCTATTATTCAGGAAGTGCTAAAAAGGGGGAGATTCCAACTTGTAATATTCAATGAAGTGAGTGAGTTAATCCCTGAGGAAATTCACGAAAAATCACACTGGTAGAGATGCCAACTTAATTTTGAGATGCCTCTGGAATATCCAGAGGAGAACTGTGTGTGTGCGTGCGGAGAGGATGATACACACACACATTCTCTATCATTAAAAACATCTGGCTTGGAGAGAGAAACTCTGAATCAAGTGAAGACACTTGCTGCGTGTGCAGCTCTCACGGATGATCACACTGCCCAGAGACACTGTGTTGGGGAAAACAAGAAGAGGTCAAGGTGAATCTTAGAGAAACTCAACATACAAATTTCTGAGAACACTAAAGTATTACGAGGAATTATATTCCAGAAATATGGTTATTTATTTTAAATTATTTTTCAAATTTTATACAGTGGAAGCCCATACCATTATAAAAGAGAAAAGAAAAAGTCAGAGAAGAAAATTCAGGCTGAGGTGGGTGCCACCTTGTAGAGAAGGTAACATCACCAGTAGGGAGAGATGGAAAGAAAGAAAAGAAAGAAAAGGAAAGAAAGAAAGAAAGAAAGAAAGAAAGAAAGAAAGAAAGAAAGAAAGAAAGGAAGGAAGGAAGGAAGGAAGGAAGGAAGGAAGGAAGGAAGGAAGGAAGGAAGGAAGGAAGAAAGAAAAAGAAAGAAAGAAAGAAAGAAAGAAAGAAAGAAAGAAAGAAAGAAAGAAAGAAAGAAAGAAAAAAAATTCAGCAGAGGAAGACTTATGAAGAAAAAAAAAGGTAAAAACCAAAAATAAACAGGAAAACCAGCAAGAGTATTCTTAGTCATGAATGAGTTTCTGGTCATGTATTATGTGAAGTGGACAACAATTTTATATGAAAATCAAATTATTTTAATACCATGGTCAATATTGTGAGACCAGTTTGGAGGTGTTATTAAAACAATGACAATAATGAAATTGAGGTCCCTCAGGCAGTCTATAACAACAATCAAATACGATGACCCCTTCCAAAATCCCCATTCCATAGCCTTTTAAGTCTATTGATTAGAAACATTTTATCAATGCTATTAGCATCACTAGTAATAACTATCATTGATTAGGTACATGCTGTTTGCTAGGATAAGCACTAAAATCTTTTATATTTATTACAAATAATCCACATAAAAATTTTAAGATGAGAATTATTTTTTCTATTTTACATAGTTGAAAACATTAAGGCTCAGATAATTAAGTAACTCGGCTAAAGGCACATAGTAAATGTTGGATTTGTAGTTCTGAATACAGGTTAACCTGCTCTAATGAAAGTAGTGTATTTATTTTTCTATTACGAGCTCTTTCTAATGATAGTTTGTTAACTGATTTTATGGAAAGGAAATATCAGAGAATGGTTTAAGGTACATGCCTTTCAAATAGGCAGAAACTCTAGCACATTGTGTCTAGCAGTACCATGGTTAAGTAGGGGGTCTCCCTTCTGGAACAGAACAGGAAAATTATCCTTCCCACTGAGGAAAGAGGAACACTGGATTTGTTAGATCTGTGTAACTCTTCCTCTGTTTGCACCTGTTGTGTAAGGAAAATAAAACACACAAATGTGCTCTCTCTCCCTCTCACATACACACAAGCAAAAAACTTTCTAAGTTAGAGATTCTGTCTTTTCTCCTAATTTTAGATATTGTAACAATGACATCAGAGAAACTTAGTTAGCAGAGATAAAGTTATAAAATAAGTGAAGATCGAGTTCTCTGTTATGTAAACATCACTCTCAATACCAGATCAATGCATTAAGAAAAGGGAATCAAATATTTATCTTTGAAAATGCTCAAGATCAGTAAAGGAAGGAACTTGGGGAGCAAGGCCCATACATCCTCCAGTGACCCCCATGCCCTTCAGGTCAGACACCAGGGCTCCTCAACTGGAAATGGACAGATTTAGGAGCAAAAAAATCAGCAACGACAGTTGACTGGAATAGCACCGTCCACCAACTGGAGCTGTTGGGCAGTTGTAGAACACTTCACCCAACAGCAGCACAACACACCTTCCTTCTTCTCAAGATCATGTGGAACATTCTCCAAGGTAAACCACATTCTGGGACACAAAACAAACATATCGAAAAAAAAAAAAAAAACCAAAACTCAGAAATTATAAAAGATGTTTCCAGACCACAAAGAAATTAAAGTAGAAATCAACAACAGAAAGATAGCTTGAAAACTCATGGATATTTGGGAATTAAACAAAAGATCTCTCATGAGTCAAAGCAGAAGTCTCAAGAGAAATTAAAATATATCTGATCTAAATTACAAAAGAAAAAAAGCATATAAATGTGTGGAATATCGTGAAAGCAGAGACTAGAGGGAAATTTATAGCATTCAATGCATATATTAGAAAATAATAAAGATCTAAAATCAATAATCTAAGCTCCCACCTTAGGAAACTAAGGAAGGACTGACACAGGACACGCACATTCCACCTCTCACAAAGGCCAGCTCCAAAAAAGGATTCTAGAAAGGATGGAGTAAAGGGCTACCGTTCTTGAAGTAATGGTGATGGATGGTGAGATAATTCCTTAAAGAATGGTTAAAGGCTCTAAGAGTGACTTCTTTGAAATATCCCCTTATCTCAGCATCAACATGGAAATCTCCGCCAGAATCATCTTAGGCTGTGAGCTCATGGAACCACTATGTTAAAAATGCTGGTAAAATGGCTGCAGTCCTTTAAAGATAGTGAAATAATGGAAACTAGGAGAAAAAGAACAATTTAAACCTAAAGCAATTGGAAGAAAAAGTAATATAAATTGGAACAGAAGTCAATAAACTGGAAAATAGAAAAACAATAAAAAGAATCAATGGAAAGAAAAGCCGGTTGTTTGAAAAGATCAATAAAATTGATAAACTTCTTGCTAGGCCTACCAAGAAAAAAGGGAGAGAAGACACAGACTACTAATATTAAAAATGAAAGTGGGGCCATTACTAATGATCTGATGGTCGTTAAAAGGATTATAAAGGTAGCCTACAAACAACTCTATGCCCATGATTTTGATAACACGTAAAATAGCACAATTCCTTAGATGACAAACTACCAAAACTCACCCAAGGGGAAGTAGGCGATCTGAATAGGCATCTATCTATTAACAAATTCAATCAGTAATTAATAACCTTCCACAAAAGTAAAAAGCCATGGCCAGATGGTTTCATGTGTTAATTCTACCCAACATTTAAGATAGAAATAATGTCAGTGTGCCACAACTTCTCCCAGAGAATTGAAATAGAGAGAACATATTCTAACTCATTCTTTGAGGCAAGCATTGCCTGATACGGAAACCAGTTAGGCATTATGAGAAAAAAAAATATGTACCAGTATCACTCATGAATATAGATGCAAAATCATCAAAAATATATTATTAGCAAAACGAATCGAACAATGTATAAAAAATTGTTAGACACCTCACCAAAATAGGATTTTACGAGGCACATAGGCTGGTTCAAAATTTGAAAATTATATCAACCAGTTAAAGAAGAAAAATCATACTCCAGTTTCAAAAAGAGAGACAGACCTTAAAATTTCCATGACTATTTAAGTTGAGCTTTAAGCTATTTTTTTTCCTAATTGCTAAAACAAAGAGATAGGCTCATATCTAATTCGGTGTATGAGGGTCTTACAACATAAAAAACAACAGTGATTTCTTTTATTATTTTCAGATTTTTTTAATTTAAAAAAGTTTAAAATATAAATTTTATGAAATTAATCCCAGTTGAGTTATTATTAATATTATTTTTAGTTAACTCAAAAAAATCCTTAAAAACTCAAATCTTGACAAATTGAAGTGGATTATTAAAGAAGCTTTCATCTTTGCATGTGTGCTGATGAATTGAGACACCTCTCTGGATGATTGGGCTGTGACTAGAATATTGAATATATTAATAATTAGGATTTGGGTATGAGTCTGCTTTTCAGCTCCCCCCGCGTGGGCAGGCACGTACTAAGTGTGGTAGTGCGGGT
Organism: Mirza zaza; assembly: GCA_008750895.1. NCBI lineage: Eukaryota > Metazoa > Chordata > Mammalia > Primates > Cheirogaleidae > Mirza > Mirza zaza. Next base: position 31,920 of record VSMD01102864.1, on the reverse strand, counting down.
GGCCTCTGAGGGGAGGTGTTTCCAAGTTCTTGGCGATCATTGGAGTAAAGAATTCCAGAATGCACCATGTAAGCTAAACCATCGACAGCTTTTCTTTTTTCTTTTCATTGAAAGAGAAAGTACCATCCAGAGAGCGAGAGAGAGAGGGGGAAGGGGGAGAAAGCGCAGCAGGCTGCACAGAGAGCAGCTGCCCTGGGAGGAAGTGGGTCTGGTCTTTTGAAGTCTCACTAACTGGGGGGAGGAATATTCAAGGATAAGGGGTTGGGTTTTACTAAGAATAAGAATTTGGGTAATAATTCCTAGAATTGGGTTCCCTCCCATTTTCATACTCCATATGGTTGTTTCTGAACTGTCATGGTGATTTCAACCGTAGAGAAATTTTAAGACCACAATGTGAGTGATACTGTAATTAGCCAAAGTTCATGCAAGGTGGCAGACACAGCTGATGAGCTGGTCGAAGCCAGTTCTTGCCTGTGGTTATGAGCCCCTCTAGTTAGCTTCTTCCCGAGGGGTGTTTGCTTTAAAGCCTGCACCCCATCTGCGAACTCCTGCATCCTGTCTCAGCCCAGCCTCCTAGTCGCTTGCCCCAACAGCAGGACTTAACAGTTTGTTTAAATTTCACTAGTTTCACTATAGTCCATCACAGATCCCACTCTGAGATTAAGCGCAGGTTGGTCCCTCTCTCTCTGTCTCTCTCTCTCTCTCTCTCCAGCAGGTGCACGCATTGCGGCGCTTTCCTGACAGCGGGACCTGGAAGGATGTCTCCCACCCGCACACCCTGGTGGATTTTGTCCCTTGTTTGCAGAAGTGCTTTGTCTACATATCTGTCACGTGGGAATGATCTGACAGTTCCACTGGAGAAGAGAATGGAAACAACCTTAAGGCTGTCGAGGGTGTTTAAAGATGCTCCCAACTTTGGATATCACTTCCTGTTGAAATCGTCCTCATCCCCACCCTGACGGTGTCACTTGACTTAGAAGTGGCTTCTGGCAGGTCAGCAAAGCTGAACACTTCAGTTCTCCTAGCGGGGAGATGCTTGTTGTCTATCAGTAGACAACAGTACCATGTCCTTGGTCCTAAGATCACCTCCACTAAACCACTTGAATAGGCCGTGGGAATTCTTACATTAAGGAGTTCGATGCTGCCAATGTCTGAGAACTGAAAGACTAAGGTGAGTGAAAATGTGATTGTCTCCAGTCCATAAATTGTATCTCCTGAAAGCTCAAACGGTGCATCTCGGAACCCCTTTAGCGCCACTGGTAAAGTCCACTCGTGGAGGATCAGTCGAATAACTACATCCCACGGGGTGCGAGGTCAAAAATCTATGTAGAGAATTTATTCAGAGGAAGATCAATGATGATTGGTCGTTGCAAACATTTCAAAGTTATAAGAAAAGCAGCATTCGTCTCAGTGGAGGGCGAAACTGCAAACTCGGCCCTGAGAAGGTAAAACAGCGGTGACCTGCAGAATACGAGGGGCCACGTGACTGTGCCCAGCGAAAGAGCTGTGTGTGTTTCGTGACGCATCAGGCACTGCGCAGGGAGGATGAGAATCAAAATCAGCAAAATACCGCCCACTGGCACGGCTCGATAGGAGCACAAGGACTGCGACTAAGACACCTTTGATGAGGTGTGACAAGGAGGGGCGTATCCACCGAAGAGCTGGCCTAATTGGAGTGGCAGAATGTACCAGAAAGGTAATAGAGAAGAAACCTTGGACTCCATCAGGAAATGTGCAAATCACTCCCTCCCCAGGGCCATTTTGTCAAAGCAGCAGGTGGCACAGAGCTGAGGAAGCTGGAAAACGTCAGCGTCTGCTTGAAAGAATTGTGGGTGGGTATCAAGGTGCAGCTAAAGAAACTGAGAATTTTCCCTGAGATTCGATGTCTGGAAGTAGTAAATCATTAGTTATTTAACTATGTCCAAGGGGCAGAGGGAAAAATCTTTGCTTAAGTACAATAATAATAGAAAAGTGAAGAGCAATTCTCTATTTGTTATTAATATTTGATCAGGGAAAAGTCCCTGGGCTGGAAATCAATAGTCCAAGATCAGCCACTAATTATCCATCTGGCCTTGAGCAAAATACTTAATATTTCTTGGTGTCAGCTTTCTCCCGTAGAGAAGGTTTCCAGCGATTTTCCCACTGAGCTCTGGGGACGTGCAAAGCACGCCGGAGGCTCTGAAGGCACTGGCGGGAGGAGGACCTGGGGGGAGGACATGGAACACCCCCACCCTACAGACACCCCGCCACCAAGAGTTCGGCTTCTCTCTGGGTTAGGCTGCCTCGGAGAAGTGGTTTCCCTGACAAAAGCATATTTGAAAATAATGAACTTGATGGCTCCTGCTAAGTAACAGGACATAGACCAAGCCCCATTTTCATAAAGAAAAGAAAACTGTGCTCTGAATCAAAAGATATCACCCTAAACCTGACCTTCTGCCATATAAACTCATCCCCTTTTCATCATCAGGAGAAAGGGGACAAAAGGAGTCTCCACTGGGATTACAATGTGCTGAGCTACGTTTTAAAAATAAAACTAATGACCCTAACGGTGAGCTATCTGCTGCTAACCAAATGTCAACAATAACAGACAACTTTGCAACATATTTGAAGTCTCCCCAGCTTCCTTCCCCACTCTCTCTCTACCCTCCCCGCCACTGTGTCCCCAGGACAAATGTCAACACTTACTTATTCCTTCATCTGTCCTTCATTTTCCTGAATCATTGTGACTACCTGGGTATTGTTCCAAGTTTCAACTTTCTTGTTTTTAGTATTTTAAAAAGTTGTGATTTTTTTTCCCCCATTTATACTCTGGTCACTTTGCCCAGAGTGACCCAAAACTATACTTTCTTATTTTTATTGAAACTCTCCAACATAAAGTAGCTTATGGCTACCAATGCTGTGTTTATAGATTTCAGCCTTCCTGAGCTGTGCCACAGCTACACTTTCTGACCCCTTGTGATTAGGAGGTGCTTGTGATTAATCTTCGCTAACGAATTGTGAGCAGAAATAATTGCATGTCATTTTGAATATGAAGCATTTAGTTGCTGGCTTGAAGCCCTTCAGAGCCCTCTTTCCTTCTGGCAAAGTGACCTTCAGTGTCTAAGGTGGTAGCTGCTCGGCCAGCTTGGATTCTTGAGACACTGCAATAAACAAAGACCCCAGCTGACCCATCATGGATTCTCACTAAGGATGAAAAGCTGGTTCTTTAAACCGTTAAGATTTGGGGGTTGGTGTGTTTATGCAGCAAAACCTAGGCTAACCTAACTGTTAAAAGCTATACCTTACAAAACTCAGTGTATAAACAGTGTATCAAATCAGTTGCTACATGAAGCTAAAACAGTATGCACAGTGTTATGAAACAGTATGAACAGTTGCTTATGACGCTAAAACAGTATGAACAGTGTATCAAATCAGTTGAGCGGTCAGCCAATGGTCTGTTTACAAAGTTGCTCACTTGGCTGCGATTTTAGGAGGGAGAAAAAAAACCCTCTCTGCCTCCGGCGACAACTCAATGCTTGATGACCAATACTGTGAGTTACGTGTCTGTGCTCCCCCCAGTTCAGACATTGAAACCTTAACCCCAGTGGGATGGGATTAGAAGGTGGGGCCTTTGAAAGGAGATTAGGTCTCGAGGTGCAGCCCCCGGATGGAATCCGTGTCCTCCTAAGAAGAGACTGTCCAGGGAGAGCACCACTTCCTCCCTCTCTGCTCACCTGCTCGGGAGCACACAAGCAAACCAGGAGGCTGCTCCGAGCAGGTGCAAAACCTGCAGGCACCTTGATCTTGGATCTCCAGCCTCCAGGACGATAAGAAATACATTTCTGTTGTTTAAGCCCCCCTCCGCCCCCCCGCCCCCTCGCCCCAGTCTGTGGTTATAGCAGCCCGAATAGGCAAAGATGACCACTCTGCCCCACAAGCCTCTGCTGCCTCTCTGTACACAGGCTGGGTGCTGGCCTGGAGCCATAAGGTCATCCGTAGCCCGGAATGTCTGACTCTCCAGCTGGGAGAGTGACGCTGCACATGGTCCCCACCTTTGGTAACTTGGGCTGCAAGTCTGAGATAGCTGGAAGTCACTCAACATCAGGTACATAGTCAGATGTAGGAAAGAACATGGGATTCTCAGAAACAAAGAATTTAAGATGTTCTTTCTGCAATATGCAGAAATATTTGATTCTGAAGGAAGAGAAAGCACTTTGAGGTGGTGTCAGTGGCTACGCCCCATCACCTAGCTTTGACCTCGTGCACAGGATTCAATGAAAATTGTCGGAAAAATTAATCCTCTGATTTTATGCTTGCAGCCCAAACCCAAATCCGCAAGAAGGGCCAACAAAAACCCTAAGAGGGAACTTCCTATTGCCGTTTTCAGTGCGGCGGGTTGCAGCCTTCCCTCTGGGGGTGAGAACTCTCAAACTCTCTCGGTGCTAAGGGGGCTTCTGTCAGGCTCAGCAGAATTGCAATCTCAGGTTTCCAGTTTTATCAATTTCCCTTCACAGCTTTTCATCCCAGCGCTAGTGTTTGACAGTTTCATTTCTATAACTCATTAAATATTCAATGATTCATAATAACAATTTCCATGTAATTTTATTGTTCACATCCTGGCATCAACTCCTTGTACCAAAGAACAAAAGTATAAATACCCACTCAAAATGAGGACATTTGCGTTTCCATTTTCATTGCATTAATATTGTCAAAGGGAGCTGTTGCAAAAGACTCCCAAATATTACCAAGGCTTTCTCGGCATTATAAATCTGTGCGAATGGGAATTATGAAACAAAAAGCCAGGAAGGCAGGAAAATTCAACCAATACCACACTAACTAGAGAGGAAGCCAAGAGAGTGTGAAATCAAAGAATAATCAATTTCCTGAAGGAATCAGGAGCGCTGCATGCCACTGCGGATTACCTCAAGGGCAAGGGAAAGGCAGAGGAGGCTGCAAAAGTTTGAGCAAGAGGCACACGGAGCAGCAGTTTGGATTTTTCCACTGGAGAGAAGGACTCCTGACTGCCTGGCACTAACACTCAGGGTGAACTTCCAGGTTTTGATGGGATGATGCTATTGGGCAAAAAAAAAAAAAAAAAAAAAAAAAAAAATGATTTCTACTCCCTTCTCACGAGGTCAAGACTCTGAAAATAATGCCACACGAGGCACAGCCGCAGGAGGGGCAGTTAGTACGTCGTACACAAATGTTCAAAAACCTGAAAACCTTATTAGTGGTTTTAAGGATTCCAATGCACAAGCTCCAGGTTTTCTGTCTTTATTTCCTTTAGCCACAGCTGAGAGTGTGGCCTTCCGTCCACCACACCCTCCCCAGGTCCTCACTCCCTAGCTTGTCCCTCATGGATGACAAGTGGCCTCGTGAACCAATGTCTTCCTCCTGTCCCCACTGAGCAGCTTTGCCCTGGGGGAGGAGTCACATGCAGGGTGGGTGGGCTCAGCTCCGAATTTAAGCTCAACAGCCTCAGATGAAAACCTTGTGATGCCCTTTTACCCAAGCTGGAGAGAGGCCACAGGCTTCCCATTGCTCTAGAATATGCGTCAAAATCCCAAACAGACCTCCAAGTTGTGCACATCTTTCCTCCCCTGCACCACCCCCCCATCGTACTTGTCCTCTCTCTACACCCCTCGCTGCCCAAATTCACATGTGGACACATCCCCGCTGGAATCAGACGCCTTTGTGATTTACTCAACACACTTTAACCTTTTTCTTCCTCCTGGCATTGTGGGAAATTTCATACGGTTTTAAAATGATAAAAAAAAATAAATAAATAAGTGCCAAAGCCAACACAGCTATCTAAAATTCCAACCAAATGTGTTCTGGTTAAGAAACTGCAGGCTTGTATTTTCCCAGAGTCAGAGAGTTAGGAAATGAAGTGATTTTAATTTAGGACAGAAGCATCCTCAGATATGTGAGGGTATGGTAAAGACAGGTAGGGAAGCCACACCATGATGTAACTTGTCGGAATACTTGGAGAACAACATTGTTATGAAGAGAGTGAACTAGGTACTTAGTTGGATTTCTCAGGTGTTTCAAATTCTGCAAGCTTCAATTACATCTTCAGGCCTTTAAAACAATGTATAATTGAGTCCAACCAAGTTGTCTATAAACAGTGTCTCATTTTTAGTAACTGGCATTTTAAATCTGTTCCGTCACAGTAAATAATAAGCCAAATTCTTCGGTGTGTAAATGTGACAGGGAAACGCTGATGTCAGAGAGTGTCCACAAGAGGAAGTACCCCTGGGTTTACGAAGACCACGGGTTGCCCACCTGGCCACGCCCAGAGTGAGCTTCCTCAGCGAACCGGTAACCGATGACCCCCATCCTCTGCTGCTGACTCATGTTCACTCTCATCCATGGAAACTGCCCGACAATCTAGTTCCTACAGCAGATTTCTCGCAACATACCTGAACTGTCAAATCCTACGTCCATAAGCTACATGTGGCAATTTTAATAGAAATGATTAAAATTAAATACAATTAAAAATCCAGGTTGTTGGCCATTAGCCACACTTTGAGGGTTTGGTCCCCACGTGTTACCTGGTGGACAGGTGTCAGCATTTCTGTTACAAAAGTCCTTTTGGACAGGGTCTCATTACATGGTGCATGATGTAGGTCTTTTGACGTAGCAAAGAAAATTGAACTCGATGCAGAATCCAACGATTGGCTCCAGGCAACAGAAGTTAAAATAACACCTTAAAGACCCTTTTCATAAATGCTGGAATTTCAAACTGTGGTCCAGCTGTTAATGCAGTAATAGGAACTGTCAGCCTCCTCCTCTGACAGATACTCATTAGCTTAGAAAAGTGCCAAACAATAATAGCCATTGTAATAGTAATCGCAGTGATAATTATAGTTAATGTTATGCAAATTGCCAGAAAAACGGATGCTATAAAAAGACTAACTTCATAATGCTGCAAATGTATTTCAACTAAGGACGTCTACGAAATTGCAGACCACTTTAATATCTCTTCTACATCTGTCCTTTCTGTTCTGTTCTCTCTGGGGCAGTGGCCTCCTGTCTTTAATTTCTTTCTCACCCATACCACAAGCACCTGCAGCATTGACATGTTTACATTTTGACGGCCATAATACCTAACATTTATTGAGCACGTACTATATACTGGCCCCTGCTTTGAGGACTTAACACATATTGATCCATTCAGTTCTCCCAACCGTGGTGTGAAGGTTATTAATTCCAATTTGCAAATAAGAAATGAGATATTTAGAAAGCTTTTTTTGCAGTTATGCAACCAGGAAGAAGCAGAGCTGAGACCTGAACGGAATGAGGGAGAGTCAGATTTTGGGATTACAGTGTAGCATCATCATAGCTCACTGCAACCTCAAACTTCTGGGCTCAAGTGATCCTACTGCCTCAGCCTCCTAAGTAGCTGGAGCTAGAGGTGTGCACCGCCATGCCCAGATAATTTTTTTTTATTTTTAGTAGAGATGGGGTCTCGCTCTTGCTCGGGCTAGTCTCGAATTCCTGGTCTCAAGCCATCCTCCCGCCTTGGCCTCTCAGAGTGCTAGGATTACAGGTGAGAACAACTGTGCCTTGCCCTAGAATCACATTATAAAAAGAACACAGAACACATCCTGGCGCAAGGGACTGACTGAAAGCAAATGGGTCCAAAGTACCCTAATTCTGGAGGGAACCCAACTGTAGGAGAAACCGCAAGTTCAGAATAAAAGGCATTTGACGTCTCAGTCTCAAAACCACCAGGGCAGAACACAGACTGAGAGACGTGGGTGCCAGCTGTGTCCCCATGGGTGGGTGGCAGGACTGAGAACTCACTGGAGACATACTTTCCTTATTCGTGGAGGTGGCAAGTAGGTGAGCTTTAGAGCTATACAACTTGGAACCACCAAGCTGGTCACTTCCAAAACCTCCATGTGCAGAACATCACACGGGGAGGACGTTGAATGCAGACTTGAAAAACATGCAACAAACTCCTCAGCCAGTTGGGACTGAGAGCAGGAGTGGCCAGTGAGAAAGAGAATCCCCCCAGGGCAAGATGAGGCAAGTGTCACCTATTCAAGGCCTTGCACCATATTGCACAATAGCAAACAATAAAAACACAAGGTGGCTCATATTAAAATAGTAAACTCTCATAATTAAAATTAAAACAAGGTGGAAAGAGTCTCTCTCATCACTGAGGTTCATTATCGCTGATGCCACAATGAGAAAAAAAATACATAATAATGTTAACACTTAACTAGCACTGAGTATTTTAAAAGTGCTAAGTGACTTTCAGACAGAGATATATCCATCAAAAGGCCTTTCCAAAGGAGAAGAGGAAAATTATTCTCACTTTAAAGACGAATTATACTACTTTGTAGATGCCAGTCAAATGGAGCATTGAAATGGGTAGACTGAGCGCGGAGCCGGATGAGGTATTATTTGGAAACGTCCTTCTGAATTAGGCTTATTCAGTGTGGAAAATGCTATCTGTTTCCTAATAGACTATGTGCTATTGAAGATAAGGAAGATGTTGTTTGAAGTTTGTAAGAAATAAATTTTTTCATAATAATAAATGAGTAATGGCTTGGTAACCACAGAATGGAGATAAAGGAGAAATTTGATTATCCTAATTAGCGATGATGCTACAAAGGTGCCTCGAGAGCAGCATGGTGCACGTGCCGGATTAATAAAAGGTACGTGATTATTTGCAAAACTGCTGCCGATTGTGTAGAAGCATTAGTGGGTGTGTTGGTGTCTTTGCGATTGCAGCCCAGCTGCCCCCTTGGTGGGTGCTGACCAGCTCCAGGGGGCAGAGAGGGGGCACGGCGTTGGAATACAAACGACAGAATTGCTCCTGCTGCGTTCTCTTGCAGACTTGCACGGTGGCGCAGACAATGAGCTTTTATCAGGGAAGCTGGTTTGAGATGAAACGGTTTTCCACCCTGACTCCAAAGTGACACCACATCTTAGAAGCTGTGTCCTTAAAACCTTCCACCCAGTTCATAACAAAGAGAGAGAGAGAGAGAATTTTAAAATCTACCTGGTGCAATAGGGAATTGGAATACAGCTGTTTTCTCATAAATTAGCAATTATCTGTATAAATCAAACCAAGGGTGAGGATAAAGAAAGGATTCTCCAGCTATAAACAGGAGAAGAGAACGCAGTCTTCTTCTTCCTTATTGCCTAGCTAGGAAGGGAGGCGTTAGCAGACACCACAGAGTCTTCCCAACTCAGTGGGGGCCTCACAAAGTCATCCCAGCCAGTGTGGTTGGGGTTGGCTCCCGCGAGGTGGGGACTGGCCTGCTGTGTGCTCCCTGGGTGTATGCTCAGTGTCCCCACTCTGGAAGGGGAGAGCCGGCCTCTGACGCCCTCGTAGTGGAGCCCCCAGGCACAGACCAGGGGTCCTGGTTTCCCTGCATGGACAAGCCCTGATGTGAACTGTCTGGGAGAGAGCTGATACTCTCAGCAGGGCAAATCCCCAAAGGAGGCTGGAGCCAGGCCTGTCTTCTGGCTGCAGGCGCAGCAGCTGGGGTGGAAGTCCCCAGTCTGACAGTGACCAGTGTTCTTGGCCCCCAGCTGCCCCCAGCCATGCATCTAGAATTCTCTGTCCAGCTATGTGGCCAACTAGACATGGAAAGGGACTTTTCAAATGGAAACTGAATGTGAGGGATAAAATGTACATTGAAATGATTTTGTTGCACCGATTATGTGTCAATATCCAGAGGATTCTGCAGAGGTCAACACTGAGTAAAAACAGGAAGGAAAGAGACCAGCAGAGCTAGAAGGTTGTCTTTTATCCTGAAGCATTTTTCAACCCATCTAAATTTAACCGCTGTTTTTCAGAGCTTTGAGGGGAGCAAGAGACAGGAGATAAAGACTAACGTCCATCCAGTGAGAAGTCAGGTAGGACTCCTTATGACACACCGGGACTCCAATGGACACATCCAAGTGTCCTGGTGAAACAAAAGTTACTGCTCTCTGATAAAACAGGAAATAAAACTGTGAAAATCAAATTTTACCATTGGGCTGAGAGGCAGCTCTCTCACCCTGAGAACTCACAGACACAGGTGGCTCTGCCCGTGAGCACAAAACCTACCTTCTTAGTACCTGGGTGATTCAAACGAAACCTCACCTATGCATTTAACTAAGAAATCCCAACTGACAAGATACACGGTGAACTTGCAGAATCAATTGAGAAATTCCTATAAGATCCCACTTTTAACCTCAACAACTTTGGGCAGAAAAACTTCCGTACCGTGTAAGCTCACAGTTAATAATCACAATAATGAAATGAAAACAGTACACTACAAACAAAAGCCAAAAGAAACAATAAAAAAGTATCAAAACTGAAAAACTTTCAAATATTATGATAATCGGGACAGGATATAAAATACTTTGTGAAAAATGTTTGATAAGAAGAAGAGTTTAAATATAAGTAAAGGCCAAAAGTCCATTTTAAAAAATCAGCAGGCATATTAAATAAATTAAGGTTTGAAATGGAACATATATAAATTGAAAGTGTAATAATTAAAATTAAAAACTTAGTGCATAAGTTTAACCATAGATTAGACATATTTGAAGAGAGAATATGCAAACTGGAAGAAAATTATAGAGACATTAGCCAAAATGTAACACATAGAGATAAAATTTGGAAAATATTAAGCAGAAGCTAAAGGACAAGAATTCTAGTCTGAAAGGAATTACCACGTATGGAGTTGGAATCCTAAAAGGAAAAGAGAGACAAAATAGAAGAAACAAAATATAAAATATTAACATCTGTGTGTATGTGGGGGAGAGATATGGGTATATAAACTGATTTTAAAAATTGCTCTTCAAATGCAGAAACCACAAAGAACCCCAACAAAGGCTGTGAAAAAGAAGAAGAAAAAAAAGTCCACAGCATCACAGAGAAACTAAAGAACAACAAAACCAAAGCAAAACAAAATACTGTAAATGCAGCTAGGTGGACAGATGAAATACAGATAAAATAGATTTGTGCTGATGTTGACTTTCCTACAACAATGGAAGCCAAAACCATTGAGTGCCTTCGATATATTCAAGAGAAAAATAAATGTCACCTTAGAACTACCTGCCTGGAGAAAACGTGTTTCAAGAATGAGAGGAAAAGTGAAAGCTTCTCAGCACATCAGTTAATCAAACCAACCAACCAAACAACCAACCAACCAACCAACCAACCAACCAACCAACCAAAAACTGATGTCGCCATCAGTGAGTCCTAAATAAAGGAAATTCTAAACACATATTTCCCAATTTGGGAAAAAGAAAAAAATCTTAGAGCCTAAGTGCAAGGTATGAGAAGCACTGAAGAGCAAACAAGGTGGTATTAATAATATTTGGGGAAATTTAAACAAATATTGCTTAAGTATTTTTAAAAGTTAGTGAGGTCCTTTAGGATTAAAAAATATGCCCAATTCATACAACTTGGGAAGATGCGATAGCATAGAAGTGCTCTTAATTTCCTCGTATCAAATTTCACACATAAATATGTGCATGAATGTGAATAAAATAAAAACTGACATAAAGTAGCTACCTTCAAAATTAGCACAGGAGAAAATTACTTAATGAATCCAAAAGGCATAAAGAAAGAATTTTTTAAAAAGCCATGCAAAGTGCCAAACCCACATAAATAAAAATAAGTATTTAGTGAATGTAAATCCGGGGCCCCTGGGATTGGAGGGAGAGCACACTTGGGTGCTGTCCCCAGATGGGCTGCTGAAGTATGAGGGTGAGAATGTGGAAGGCCAGAGTCTGCAGCAACACCGTGTCAAAAATGGTGACTTGTTAGCATTTGGAAAAAAACAAAAGCTAATTACTAATTAACTAGAAAATTCTTGGCAGGTATTAGTCTGGTGTGTAGCTTTGCCTTAAAAATTCAGATCACATGGATGTCATTAGGAAAGTTGCAATAAAAATATAGAAAGAAATATCTTCTTTAGATGGATGGATACATAGATGATAGCTAAGTAGGTTTCTTACTATACGAGTACATTAAGTAGATGCTACAATAAATGGAAAAATAAGTAATCAAGATTCCTATATTCGATGAGTTTCCAGACTAACAGAAAACATTAGAATATAGGCAATATGGTAAATTATGTGAAAGTGGTATAAACAAGAACTGGAGGTTCAGAGGGGGCATCGAATAATTAGAGAAACCGGAGCAGGCTTCCTGGAGGAGGAGGGCTTTGGAATCCAGCTTGAGCGGAGGGTGCTTTGTTAGAGATAGCTCTGCTAATTCTCTGCTTCAGGCTTCTGCACCAGCCCTCGACTCCGTGAGGTCACAGAGCACTGACTCACGCCTGCGCCTCGCTCTGACCTAAACACACTCTGGGTGATGTCAGAGCTTGCGCAGCTTTGGGAAGCAGCAGGCTGCTGCTGTTCCTCTGATTTTCACCCCCAGATGCCAGGGGTCCCCATCTCTGGATCTTCCAGGTAGCAACACCAAAGAGTGGCTGGGGAGACACTGTGTCTAGACACATGTGACTTCTCATCCAGTCAAAGAGAGAATCACAGCCCGGGAGCGCCTGGGAGCCCCCGAGGTGCCAGGGCAGGTTAACGCCCTCACAGCAAGCTGTTCTCACTTATTTGTATTGCTTTCACTTATGTCTAATTGATCACTCTTGTTGGTGAAAGAATGGAAACATTAAGCAGCTGTCTCTTCTTCCTTTTCTATCTGGCCCCGTGGCCGTTTTTGCAGAGACTCACATGCCTCTCCGAGGTCCCCCGAATCCTACTGCACCCCACATTCCACGATAGCAGGTGGCCCTGATGCATTCCCTGCCTGCAGGTCATCGGACTCTCTCTGCCCCGCGCATGCTGCACGAAGGAAGGAGCCTCTCTTTGTCTTCCTCTCCTCACTGCATCTCCGACACTGACGTGGATCCCGATACATATTTTAAGTTGAATAAATGGCTGAGGGTGTCCTAAGGGTCAAGCCTCCCAGGGCTATTTGATGATGCCAATTCATGAAAAATATGAGACGGCTCAAGAGAGAAATAATTGAAATAATCAAAATGACAAGAAGGGCTGCCACATAAGGAAAGGCGAAGAGGATTGCCAAGACAGACTGAAGTCAAAGGATAATAGAGTAATAAATCTGCACCATCATAAAGAAAAAGGAGAGGAAAATATAGGTGTCTCTCATCTCAGAGTTACCAAGTTACGGGAAACTCTCAGAAAAGGATGAAGGGGGCAGAGGAGGAGGGAGGCAGAGAAGCTAAGAAAGAAAGCGTCGTAGCTAAAAGTAGAAATACATTTCCAAACATTGTGAGCATTTTACAGGTGCATTACCCACCATGAATTATTCAGGGAGACTGGGCTGTGGGGGAAGCCATCGGGACCCCCACGAGGTAAAGTGCACTTGGCAATTCCAGAGACCCCCAGCAGGACAAGAGTCTCAGTGTGGAGCAACGGCAGGCGTCCTTCTCTCTGCAACCAGCTGTGGATTGACTCACAGAACCTCTAAAGCTGAAATGACAGAGGAGTTACCATATGCACCAAGCCACAATTTGCAATAACCTCAGCCTCCGCGTTGCGGTTGCCGTCATAATCCCCCGCTCCAAATTGCATTCGTTTTTGCGCTCTCAGAGTTTTCCAAGGTCAAACACTTCAGCTGCTTTTCAACTGTTCGTTGAGCAAATATAAAAGTCAGGATGGACTTTGTACATCATTTTTTGTAGAGACTTGGGAAAGTCGGAAGATGAGGGGGAACCAACAGAGACGGCGGGTGGCAGACGCTGGGGACACCCTGACACAGATGGTGCTCACGACAGCCGGTGCGCCGGGGGAGCCTTTGGGACATTTGGCAGAAACAGGGCCAGCATTGCACACCGGGAAGGAGGAGTGGGCGCCCTTCGCGACAGCGCTCTGAAATGATCAGCCTTTTCCAGCAGTCTCCATCCTTGGACACTAGGCACACGAGGGAGTGGAACCCACTTTTTACAGACATCAAATAGCAGTGATCTCTTACCTTTCATGATTACTAATAAGCATGCAATAGTCCAAGTTTCCTCACCTCTCCATTGGAGAGGACCACGTCACATACTGTCAGGATGTTGTTGCAAGGTGAGCTAAGTAACCCCACAGTAGTAACCAGAACACTGCACAGGTTAAGCAACTCTCAGCAATGTGGACAGTTGAGATTGTCAAATGCTAAGCTCTACCTAAATAGATATTATCATACGAATAACAACTTAGTTCATTAAAATAATTCCAAATCTAATATTTATTAACCTTCAGAGTCTGTATCCATTACATGGAAGGACAATTGAAATAAGTTAATCATCTATCACAAAAATGTACTATATAGCACATTTGACTATATTTCACGGTACAGAAAAACATTTCTATTGGAGAGTTTCAAGAAACTGCTTTTTATTTTAACAAAAGAGGATTAGAGAAGAAAGAAAATGGTCACAGAGTTTTAAGAAATTTAAGACCCACTCTGATCTCTCACCAAATACACCACTTTCTGATCTCAGGTTGACCACCTGACATCTGTTTGAAAACCTGCAGTGTCTCTTTCTGCTTGTGCTATTGTAAAAGAGTGCCAGCGACTGGACACCTTATAAAGACATGCATTTCTCACCGTTCTGGAAGCTGGGAAGTCTGTGACCAAGATGCCAGCAAGTTCAAGGGCTTTTGTACTGAGTCACCCCATGGTGGAAGGTGAGAGGGCAAGAGAGATAGAGCGAGACACAGAGACAGAGAGGCAGAAAGAAAACAAGAGAGCCAAACGCTGCTGCTATGACAAACACACTCCTGCAGCGATAACATTAACCCACTCGCCACACCCTCATGGCTGAATCACCTCCTGACACCGTGGTGTTGGGGATCAAGCCAACACACGCTTGTTGGTGGATCCAAACCATAGGGTGCAGTGATAAAGAAAAGTCATTCATTTGGTGAGTGGTTATAGACAGTTCTCCTCTATAACTCAGCCTTCATGAGTATTTTATAAGATTTATCTCAAAGGATTTAGTTTTTTTTAATGGTGTTATGGTATATAGTACTTTGCTTTAATTTTGATTCCAAATTATTAATAATATATAGAAATACACATTTTAGTTTTAGTTGACTTTGTATTATGCAACTGTGCAAAATCAGATTATTATTTCTGGAGGCATTTATGTAGATTTTTTGAGATCATACAAAACTATGTTGTCTACAAAGATAAATACCTTTTAATTCTTCCTTTATAATTCTTGTCCCTTTTATGCTTTTATTCATTTTTCTTGCCTTATTTCATTGGCAAGGACCTCCAATACAGTGTTGAATAGGATTGGTGAAAGAGCATTCTTGACTTTTTTGAATCTTAGAAAGTAAACCTTTAAGAATGAAGTCATTCACTGGGTATGATGTTAAATCAGGTTACCTGTCAATGTCCGATGTCCTTTCTCACGATAAGTATGTTTCTAGTTTTCTGAAAGTTTTTATCATAAATGGATGTCGAATTTCATCAAATGCTTTTTTTGACATCAATTGAGATGAGTATATGTCTTTTCTTTACTCTATTGACATAGTACATTTAATTCATTGATTTTTCAAGCATTTAAATAGGCTTGTATTCCATGGTAAACCATATTTGATCATGATGTATTATCCTTTTTATATACTGATGTTTAAATTTGGTAATAATATTTTAAATAATTTTTCATCTATTTTGCTCATGGCACAATGGAAGTTTAAAATTTTGGGGGCCCCACTATCTTTGGGTTCCTTTAAACTATCCCAGGAACCCAAAAGGTCATGGCTACTTAAATAGTGAACACAAGTCCAAGTTCTGGTGACGAAATGTCTTTCTGATTTAAAAATGCACTTATTCCACTGCAGCATTTTATCACTTGACAGACTTTAGTGTATATGATTTTGTTGACTTCTCTAAACTCTCCCAACCACATCAAGACTCATTTATTCAAGAGGGGAAAAATAATTCTACTTATATTTTCCACATATTCCTTTTGGATAAAAATTAATGTGTATGACCAACCTCTTACTGCAGCCCCTATTACCAATTCCTAGATTGTCTTAAGAGCCACTTGCCAGAGAGGGGAGGGAAGGGAGGACATAGATACAGCATGGGAGGGAGAGCAAGAGAGAGGGGGGCGGAGAGAGGCATCCTCTATTTTAAACCTTTCCTTGGCCTCCCACTGCCCACACAATAAAACCTATTCAAATGTATTTTTGCTAGGATGGTGTGACTCCTGCTTTAAACTCTATTTTATTATTATTATTCTAATGTCAGAACCAGCTTATGCGGATATGTTGCCTTTGCTTTGCTTTATGAATGGATAATCTGGGGAAATGTTTATAATGCCTTTTTGATAACTCTTCAAGAGAATAAATCAAAACCCCACTCATTTTTTTTCTGTGCCTTCATATTTTAAATCGGAACTATGAGCTGTATTATCCTTTACATTTGCACTGTTCAAATTTTTTACAAAAGACAATTTTCGCAATAACATTCTTTTGGGCATCTGGAACGGCCACTACTTCAAAAGGAATCTCCAAAACAGGTGGAAAAAATCTCAAGACAATATACACATGAATATCAATAGGGTTTTTAGTGAGTTAAATCTTCACAGAATTTCTTTAAAATGCCCTAGGATGATTGGACAATTAGACTATGTCTGCATGCTGCTGAGGGGCAATATTTAATCATTTTTCATAAATTTATGATACAATCATTTGCATGACCCTTCTATGCTGTAGGCAATGCAACAGTGTTTCTCTGTTTACTGCTGATTTTGTTCAATAACTAACACATTACATGATCAGATGGTATAACCAAATATCTCCATTTGTTTTTCTTTTCTTTTCTCTTGTTTGCATTGATACCCATGTCTCATAGTCTACCTAAAAAGCTGCAACAGCAGGGAATCTCTGTGTGCTTTCTGCAAGGACATTGATGTACATCAGGAAGTTAAAGAGTATAAATGGAGTTGATAATAATTACACATTACATTAAAAAGAATGGCAAGGAGTTTTTGATGGCAAAATTATCCATGTATTTATACTAATGGCCTTCATGGCTCTGTGTGTGTGTGTGTGTGTGTGTGTGTGTGTGTGTGTGTGTGTGTGGAGGGGTGTGGAGGGGTGTGTACTATTTGTACCCTCATATGTCAGAACAAGAAAATACCAGGTAACATGCCCAAGGTCAAATAGAGAGTAAGTTTTAAAGCTATGGTACAAAACCCAACCAGTCTCTTTAGGAGTTTATATCCTTAAACACTGAGATATAATCTTTATACTTTACCTATAAATACATGCTTTGTTTTATTATTATATGTAAATATCTTCATTGAATTACAGAAGTGTATACTCACATATATTTTATGTATTTTAATAAGAGGTGAGTGAATATTCAACTTATCACTTTGTATATATCTGACATTGTAGTTGTGTGTTTGTCCCAAGGGTCTTAAACGTCTTCGTGATAATGACTACTGTGTAATGACTAATGTATCCTCAACACCATGGTAATACCACACCCAAAATAATAGCTTAATAACAGTTTCAAGAATGAATGAATAACTTTAAGATTCTTTTATGCATCTTGAGATTAGGCAGAGAAAAATCATAGCACTGTCAGAAGACCATACAGGGTATCAATCTTGCAGACATGGAAAACCAAGATAAATAAACCTTAAGCCTTTGCATTATTCCTGGGGGCTGTGCTTGGGATGTTTTTGTAACTTTTTGCACCTGGCAAAATCTGGCAAATGTTGCCTTCCCTGGAAGTCTTTGTAGACCCCCACATCTCCTGTGTGCCATAGATTGCACCCACCTCCCCCTTTCCCAGGAGAACAAATGCCTAATTTCCACAGAAAAACATCAAATTGTGGCATAAAATGACCCACATTTTATTATCATTGGATGAGTGTGTTTGTGGTCCCGGTTGCCCGTGGTGTCCATGAGAGTTTGGAACTGTCTGACCATATTTTAACATCCAGTCTTAGTTCATTTCCTGCCACACAGTCGATATTCAGTGAATTTCTTAAACCACAGTGTTCTAGATCTTTAGACACAAAAATTGTGAAAAAGTAAAAAGTATATTTTAATAAGGATAAAACTAGCCATCACCAAACATTATGAATGAAAAAGAAAACTTGACCTTTAGCCTGGGGAAGAATATATGAATTCCATAGAATATCTTTTAGTAAATGTAATAAAAAAAGTCCATTGATTAAAAGAAATTGGATCTCTTGCTCATAATAACATCCCATTGATTGAAAAGCACTCCTCATAATAGCTTCCTTCAGTGCAGCATGTGTCACGCATTAACCTCTCAGCCTTCGTGACCGTGTGCAAGGAATTCTTTGCTTACGCTACTGGTCGTACGACCCTGTCCATGACATTTAATAAATTGCATCTATTGAGCAGAGATTTGGGGTTTCCTAAAATTGAGAAACCCATTGCAAAAACAAGACATCTCCCTATAGGTTGTATAATAGAATTTAAGTCTATGGTCTGGACACCTGGGGATAGTTTAGGAAAACTTGGCTATCTCTGATAAATGGCTATTTACAAATGTATAATTAAGTTTTAAATTTTAGAACATGAATTGTTCCAATTGAGATAAATTTAGAAGCTACCATAATATGTTCATTTACTCTAAGAATGTGCTTTAACAATGCAAAGTGTTAATCTTATTTAAAGCAATGAATTAAAATTATACCAAATTCTGTAAATATAAAAGTGAATATGCTAACAAAATAGTTAACATTTTATTATTAATACTAGGAAATCAATGTGCATGTTTTAACAAGTAAATAGAAAAATAGATGAGCATTTTAATAAAGCATGATCTTCTTTATTTCTAGCTACAAGCTTGTATTTCTTTGGTAAGCAGAAATAAAAAGAAGGTAAAATAAAAAGTACATTGATATATTTTAATAAAATACCTATGTTACTTTATTATTCACCTAAAAAGTAAAATTTATGCAATTCAGGGATATGTTATACAAAACTGCATATACTTTCACGTCGTGTCTCAAAGGGATAAATGATCTTTCTTACTGATTGTGTTTTTTATGTAATTACCTTATCCCCCGAAGAAGTAAAATTAGTGATTAGCATTTTAATGCAGGATTGAATTTTAACCGGAAACTAGTTGAAATAAATTTTATTGAAAATTCTCAAAAGAAATTTAGAAGGACTCCGGTTCAATCACATTCTGCTCTTGTCGGTATTTCTGCATTAATATAGCCACTCTCTTTCAAAATAAGTTTTAATGAATTCAGTTTGCAAATGATTGCCGATCTTAATGGAAAAATAATTTCAAAGAAAACCCTTAGCTATTCAAATGTCACTCATAAATGCAGTACAAAGAATTACAATGGATGCGATAAGCAGAAAGTTGTGGTCATAAAGTTTATCTACACATTTGATAAGAGCGAATCCATTAGCCCTGCAGAGGATTTTGATTGTGGACTTGCCCTCCATGTGGCAAAACGCCAGAGCTGATAACGGTTTTTCTGGCACTTCTATAACTTGTGGCTGTGTCTATTCCTGTCACGCCTAAACAGAGGCAGAGTCTGCACAATAGCAAACAAGTTGTCGAAAATGGAAATTGTTGAAAATTGCAATAATCAGGACAATTATTTTGACTCCACAATTAAAAAAAAAAAAACCTCCTGATATGTATTGTCACTCACCTAATATTTGATCAGAGTTTTTTTTTTTTTTTTTTTAATTGGAAGCTGAAAATCTGAGATGCAATCAGTGGAATGACATTTCCGGTTTGATTTGAAGGAAACCAAACATGATTCACAACCAGTGGGTAGGAAGAAATCAAATAGCCAATGATAACTCAGATTGTGAGATGTCCCTTAGTCCATGGAAAGTAAGACTGAGCCAAATTAGACATAATTTGATTGACTGGTCTCCTAGGCTTGTATTAGACAGCTCAGAACTTTGTCTAAGCTTTCTAAAGTTACCAGATGAAACGTCAGAGGAAAGGATGCTACTGCTTGTTAATGGATTACTCACAAATCCCAGATGGAGAAAGAGAGAGAGAGATGGAGAAAGAGAGATGGAGAGAGAGAGAGAGAAACAAAAAGAGACACAGAGACAGAAACAGAGTGAACGAGACAGAGAGACAGACACAAACAGATGGAGGGGGCATAATTGGGGGGTATCTTTAGGAGGTGGAATATCAAAGGCTGGTGGATTATCACAATATTTATTTGTTCATACGAAGCAACAGATAAATTTCAGGAACTCACAACTCCATGGGACTCTCTCATTTGTTTGCTCACTAATTCGACGTCTTCTGTGGACGCCTGCTTTGGCCACGCATTCGTCTAGAGTCGGAGTTCATGGTGGACAGTCTTGCCTCCTTCAACTTTGCTACCATCCCCCGCAAAGGGAAGCTCACAGATCCTCCCCAGGGAAATTCCTCTTGGGAATTTTCATAAACAATATTGAGTACAGCTTCTTTACTCATTTGAGAGATTATTTGATAGCCTAGCATATGCCGGATCTAATGTTTAAGAGAAAACTGTCAAGAACATTTAAATAATACAGCTTTGCTTTCAAATGCTCCTTCTAATTTTTTAAAAAAATTTTTGGGCTGTCTTATTTAAATTCAGTTCAGTTCCTGTAAGAATTTTTATGTACACTTAGAGGAGCAGTCTTTCGTATGACGTTACTTACACCCTCTAGCACATTTATTTTAACATTATTCTTCTTGCCATTATAAAACTTTTTAACAACTCCTCATTGAAAATATGTTATCGTTGCAAATATGATCCCTACTTAGCCATCACTCATTCCGTGGATGTTTAATAAGAAGAATGACAATAAGGATAGCTGGTACTTACTTAGCTCTTAACTATATGTCAAGCATTGTTTTAAGAGATTTATGTATACAAACGCAATTAATTCTCAAAATAGTACATACTGGGGTGTGTATATAATTATTTTCTTTATTTTACAATTGAGGAAACAAAGATTTAATCACTTGCCAAAAACACACAAGTAGTGTGGTAGACTAGATTATTTAGAAGACACTCCTACGGTAATAGCAATCCATTCTCACTAAAACATGTTCTAGAAATACATTGTTACACTCACAGGAAATCTAACCCTCCCCCCCGCGCCCCCCCCAGATTTCCACTTACAGAAATGTATAAAGAAGCTGAAGACAGAAATGAGCGGAGGGCGGAAAAGAGCAACCAAACCCAGCAGGGAGAGCCGTGCTGAAAACAAACACCAATACAATCAATCAATCGATGCGATCGATAAGCGCAGGTGAACAGCTGGGTCTGAGACTGCTGCATTGCATCTAGGGGACTGGAAACGGACCGATTTAGTAGAGGTACCTTCCAGAACATGCAACCTGCAGCAAAGGTTTGCACCCACATAGTGCAACTTAAGGGAAAGTTCCAGAGAATTCCAGAGAACAGGGGCAGCCATGTCAATTGTGCTATTGAGATGGCCGCCCCCAGTGGGAATGGAGCTCCGATCATCTGGGACCCACTGCGGTGCCAGTAAACTGTGAACCAGAACTCTCTGCCTGAGGGACTAAAGAGAGAAGAGTTTATCCCACTGACTCCAGGTTCCCCGTGGGATGTTGCATCTAATGTCCTTCCAAGTCGGGCTTGGATGTGTGCCGGACCTTAGTGTCAAGGGAACCCTGGGTGCAGGGTCCCAGGGCTCAGCCATGCCACCTGGAGCAGGTGCCTTGAGGTTGCAGCCCTGATCTCCCAGGTAGGAGATAAGGGAAGGGCGCAGTGTGCGCCTAATACCCCACTCCTGCTATTTTGTGCAGCTTCTTCTCTGCCACCTAGCACAGTAACCAGAAACCAGCAACCAGTCAACAAACATTTGTTAATGAAAAGAATAAATGAGCGAATGAACTACTGTTTATTAATAAATAAGTACCACAAGGAAAATGAAAAGACAGACAACAGACTGGGAAAGATAACATGCAGAAGATTTCACTGACAAATGGAGCAAGAGGATGAATAGTCTTCCATAGGAAAAGAAGAAGCTCAACAATCTATTAACATATGAAAGAGGCACAAAGTGGGTAACAACGGGGTATATGCAAATTGAGATTCAAAAGAAATTCCATTTCACACTCCCTGGGTTGGCAATATTTAAGAATTATGATAATATAAAATACTAGTGTAAAAAAAGGATGAAATGGAGCTCTTGTGCACTGTTCTCCAGAATAAAAATTGGTAAAACAACTTTAGAAAATATTTGATGTTCATCTGGCAATGTTAAACAATTGTATGCCCTGCAAATTAGCAATTACCCTGCTGGGCGTGCGTCTCAGGAAAATGTGTGCACACGTGCACCTGGAAATATTTATGAGGATTGCCCTAGCCGTACTGCTTATAAGAGAAAAAAAAAAAAAAAAAAACTACACAAAGTAGATGCTCATAAATAAAGAGTACCTAAGTAAGTTGCAATATGTGTTCTACTAGTCATTTTTATACAACAAAGAAAATGAACTAAAACCGCAAACAATATAGATGGATCTTCAAAGAAAATATTCAGCAGAAAGTAAAAATTCAGAAGACAGAAAAGTGGTTTTATACACCTCAAGAGAAAAACATAATCTGACAGTATGTTAGTGAGGTACACACATGTAATAAAATGATCAAAGAAACAAGTGACCAACACAAAATTCAGATCAGAATTTTGGGGGCGAGGAGCTGTGGTGGGATTGAGCCATCATAGATGGATGCACAAATGTGTGGGGTTCCAACTGATTGTGTGCTAAATTCAGAGCTACTCGTCTTCTTATCATGTGCTATAAAACGCACATTTACAATGGATGTGTTACTTGGTAGATATCAAACACTACACAACGAAAACTTTAGGAAGAAATCTGGGATTGAATCCCCCTGCCTCTTGCCTTAGGACCTCCAGTCATTCACCGCGTCGCTCTGCCTCAGTTCCTCTCCTATCCATTTCCCACGGTTTGCTGCGACCCAGCCCCTATGGTTTGAAACAGACTCTAACTTTCTCCTCACTCCATTTTGTGTGTTTCCAACAAGCTTCCATGAGCTCTGCTCAAAACATTCAAACTCAGTGGCATTGCTTTTCAAAAATCATTGCAAAGTTTCCTTATGCCATGGAGTAAATTGCGAACATGCTGCATGGACAATGAGGACCCTAGTGGTGGAACTCTGCCCATGTTTTCACTGCATTTCCGCCCGCAGCCTCCTCTGTAGCTGCACCTAACTCAATGCAGCTCGGCGCGTTCCCTCATTTTGCCATTGCCCCGCGTGGCCAAGACAGGCAGGCCAAAGCGGTGGCAGCGGG
This sequence comes from Mirza zaza, assembly GCA_008750895.1. Lineage (NCBI taxonomy): Eukaryota > Metazoa > Chordata > Mammalia > Primates > Cheirogaleidae > Mirza > Mirza zaza. The sequence continues at coordinate 8,664 of VSMD01102864.1, read as the reverse complement.
CACAGATGCTGGAATCATTCTGCCTCTGCTAAACTATTGCATCTAAGACACAACCTGACTCACCAATAGGCCTGATTCTTCCTATTTTTCTTCCACCAAAGGCAGCAGAAAGGAAGGAACATGAATTTCGAAGGGAGGAAAATCTGGAATCCTGCTACTGTTGTTGATTTTCCGCCTAAACTGACATGAGCACTTGAGGCCAACACTTGGGATTCTTGTGCTCTGGAGCCAAGTTCTCCAAAATCTGAGCCGAGTTTGCGTGGAGGACAGCCTTCTCTGGAGGGGTTGTGGGACCAGCATTAGATAGTTCACCCCATCATTGGGTCAGATGAAGAAAAGGCGGGGATGGGAAAAACTCAGAATTAGAGTGGTAAGTCTATGCTGCAACCAGGGGTCCTCAAACTACGGCCCACGGGCCACATGCCGCTGCCAAGGACATTTATCTGGCCCGCCAGGTGTTTTTGCCGCCACTGCCTGTCCTGCTTAGCAGCCGACGCGTCCCGGGCCCACAGCGCCCATGTGTGGAATGTGCACAGCACTCACCAATGGCCCTCGAACAGACTGAGGGACAGTGAACTGGCCCCCTATTTAAAAAGTTTGAGGACCCCTGGTACAAACACTCAAATGCAGAAAGTGGGGGATGGACAGAGCCAGAGTTGACAGGGCCACAGAGAGAAGGTCCAGGCACAGCCGGGGCCAGAACACAGGGTCGGCCCTGCTGAGTTCCTGCAGCTGGAGATGCTGTAAGCCCCAGAGCTGACCCAGAGAACTGCCAGAACTAGAGGAGATGATACACATTTAAGGTAGCATCGCGCCTCCTAAGTACAAATAGGGTCTCTTCCAGATGCCCCCAAATGAGGTTATTAGCTAAAATATTTTTCCCGCTGTTAGAATACAAGAGGAAGAGGCTTCCCATAAACTGCACTCCCTCACACTGCAGTCTAGCCTTTTCTCGGGTGTCAAACCATTTATCCTACTAATAAATTAAATGGAGTCGGTCTTGTCAAGTGTGAGACATCTCCTCCCTTTCTCCAGCCCAGATGCAGGGAAATGGGAGTCAGCCATGGATGAGAGCGAGGGGATAAGTTTGCCAAGTGGCTGGTTTTGAGCACAGATACATTTATTAAAAGGAAAAGTCTTTTTTAGAAGTACCAAACTGAGTGCTCAAGAAACCTTGATTGATGAAAATGGCCACACAGGGGAAGGCAAAACAGTATTTTTCTGCTCTGATTAGTCACTAACTCTCTGAATTTATGTGGCCTTCGTTGGCTTCTTTTGCATTTATGCAACAAGCGCTAGTTTTTTTCCTACAATTTGTTGATGAATGAAGATATATGAGAAGCTGATAAAATCTACAGTAAACTATTCACTATCTCAGCTTTTTGGCAAACCAAGCCCTCAACCTCGTGTCTCCACTGTGCCTTCCAATTGTGAAGGATTTTTGGCAGACGACCTTGGTACAAGGAATAGCTGGCAGGGAACCGGGGAGGGACACGATGTGCTCGTTTTGAATGCCATGGTGGTCTGGGGCTGAGACAGCGGTGAGGAGGGGAAGTCGGACAGAGATGCAGCCACTTGCACACGCTGTTCTGCGTGTCTCTGTGACAGCAGTGGGTGAATGAGGGCCTGCTCTGTTTGCTCCAAGTGGGAGGTGTATGCTTTGCAAAGCTACTGACACATCATCTTGTCCCTGCTTGGTAATAATTTGCTAGATCTTCCTGCAAACCAAGAATTCTTAAACTTTATGTCTATCAAAGAGAGTTCACTGTCATATTCGGAGATCAGCTAAAAGCATGACATGCATTTCAAGTTTTTTAAAAGTTATATCTGGGTAAATGGAGACTAGTATTTCTCCACTTTTAAAATCACTTTTTCCTAGAATTTGCCCACAGAATTTAAAATTCATGTTGCTACAGAACCTAAAACTTATTAGGTATAATTAGTAATGCATTCATTAAGGGCATGTTAATTAACACTACAAATAACATTATTTGTAAGTTAATAATAGGAAGATCAAATTAGACATAGTGTACTTTCATTATTTTTGGAAGAGAAAAAGACTATGTAGACACGCGTGCTCAGCAAAATTATCTTCACGCCAGAACCTTTGTGACACAACAAAAAGGCTCCAGAGGCAAAAGCCCATTGAATAAAGACACGAGAGTAAAAGACATTTAAGAGTGATGATCAATTTTTAAAATTATTAAATGACATACATGAAATCATATGCTCTTGACCTAAATAAATGTCTCAGCCCAAGGATAAAGAAAGTTAACAGGGCTTAGTATTATTACCTCCGGTGCAGACGCTGCGTTCTTTTCATATTATCATGAATATGTTGCTCCTACAGTAATTTTGCTTTTGTAGCCCTGGGCACATTTCATCAACACTGCGCTAGCCATTTCATACACAAGAGAGTAGAGAATTACCAAAAGAAATGCGATAAAATATGTTTACATTTTTAAAAGTCAGTAAATTTCATAACCATTTATGACAACTTTGCTATTGAACTTTATTTTCATATGTCTTTATTATGTGTTAGTTAGCAGACACCAGGTAAATAATAGCAAGCACTGATAAATAATGTGACATTATTTTTGTTAGATCAAGGGACAAGAACTTGTATGACACAGAGATGTGGCAGTCAGAGAAAAGTTGACATATTCTAACTTACTCGAAAGAAGGAAAAAAGGGAAAACTGTTTTGTGGCCTTGAAGTATTAGGGTCATAAACTGATAAAATTATCCAGGAAACCCTTGGAGACACAAGAATATTCCCCATTTAAGCAGCAATATGTTGAGGAATAAATTTCCATTTTTAGTAGCTGGGTTCTATTCTCTACAAACCCTAAAGGGCGACGCTGTTCAATATGTCTTTGTAAAGACAGAAATGTGGCTGTGTAGTGTGTTTATTTAGCCAGCCAATGTGTGCTGCCGGGTCTACCTCCTAGACATGCTGATGTGGTGTTGGGCGTATGATTTCCCTGTTCCTTTTTATAGGGAACTTGGGTAAAGGCTGAGGAAATGATATTCTGTGGAAGATTTTGGTTTCCTTCCCCCACAAATTTAAATATTGGTAGATAAGACAATTTAAATGAAATGGAGAATTTGGAGAAGTATTTGATACTTTTCCTAAGTACCAGCAACACTGTGTCAATTATTACCCTCAAAGAAAGAAATTATGTCGGTTTGTTCATTCACTGAGATACAAGTGCGTTTGGTGACTATCGTGTTATTTTTTTTATTAATTTGTCAGTAACATGTTGCAAAAAAGGCTAATTTTTGATCTAAATTAAGCCAACAAATCAGAGCTGATCAATGTCATGTATCAACAGAATGATCTCAAAGAGCAACGTTGACGAGTGATCATTAATTCATTCTTAAAATACCGGCTAAATGAGTTACGCATCATTTCTCACCTGTGATTTCAGTAAACACTTTTGAGAAAACTAAGATGTAAGAGGAAAAAGATATTGTTTAGGTTGAACAAGTTTGTCTTAGTCTCAAAATTATATATATATATATCCACACACACATATGGGTGTGTGTATATATTTCTTCCTCTTGCACCATTAAATCAATGACAACATTAAAACCACTGCATAATGAACATTCTTGTCACGCATGTTGACTTACAATAGCCCCAATCTGTACGACACATGATACCCCCTAATTTTGAGACCACTTCTCCCTCTCTCTGCTGATTGAGTCCTAGGACAATGACTGGTTGTTGCTGTGCAGATGGTGTTTGTCCTCCAGAAAGAAACCTTGGAAGTTAAATGCTGTCCTTAGTGACTGTCTCAGCACAGTGAAGCTTCCAGGGCTACATCCTACACTATAGCATTTTACCTAAATAACCAGCTAATTGGCACCACACCTTGAGAGGGGTTCATAATTACCATATTGCAAATTTACAAATTTGCTGCCATATAGCATTATTTATCTAAGCAGAAATATTAAGGCTGGGTGAACTAAATTCAATAGCATAAAATGCCTCTACTTCAAATCAAATGTTGAGTCAACAAAATTAGACTACCTTGTGATACTCCCTAAAATAGACATTACTCTGTTAGAAACCACAGAAATCTGGCCCATTCAAATAAATGGAAGAGATCATTTACTCCCTGTTCATATCAACATAAGTCTAATGTTCTATCTCACTTATATTGATCAAAATCAAATCTATATAAAAGAAAGAAAGAATTGATAGAAATCCACCTAAAATCAAAATCTGTGAACTATATTTATTTTATCACTTAATAAAATCAACTAATAGTGGAAAGTTAAGTGGAATAATAAATTGTGCAGAACATTTGGGTTAAGTGTAGTAGCACGGCATTGTGTATCTATCCTATTGGCTCATGAAGCCTTCACCGTTTTGGAGACACACCAGGTAAACTTCTATGAAATGCCCATACGTTTAGCTTTTGTCAGACACCAAAGATTTATTAAACATTTCAAAGCAGAATTACCCAGGTGTCAGAAGTATAGTACCTGGGAGATTAGCAATTGTGAATGCAAAGTGCAAAAGGAAGTATTTTTTATTCGTATTTTCTTTTATTATCTTTAATAGATATTTTATTGAAAAACATTATATTATTTATGTGAAGTATTATTACAAAGAAAGTATGGGTTCAAAAGGGGCCCATTAAAAAAACCAATAGATACTTAGCCTGAATGATAATAAAAAAGAGGGGAAAAAAACGACTCCTGAAATCAGTATTTTGGAAAAAGAGAAAACTCCATAAAATGAGAAGTTTATAATAAAGATAATTACAGAAATAAATGAAAGAAAAACAAAAAGGACATAGAGAAAAATGAACCAAACTGAAAGTTGGTTCTTCAAAAAATTAGCAGGCTAGATTACCAATAAGAACAATACAGAGAAAAGAGAGAAGAGTCAAATAAAAATATAGGACACAGATGTGTAAAATGGTGATGGATGAGATATTGATGACGTACACACTGAAGGAAGGGGTTGGGGGACTTCCAGAATGGCATGGGATGAGCTCAGTGACATCTGTTCCCAACGGAGGCGTCTATTAACCTGGTCAAAACAAACTTGACAATGGCAATCATTTAAAGTCTCTGGAGATTGACTGGGGGGCTTACGACAAATTGAGAATAGTTCGTCCAAAAACATCTACAAGAATTCTTAAGAAGATGGGATGTCATGGCATTTACCTGGGGATTGCCCCATTTTCCTGTGCTAGGGAAGTTATTCCAGCAAGTTTGCAAGCCGAGTCGCCGAAGAGGGCTTCTGACATGTCTGGCAGCCAGTGGACATCGACGGATTTCATCTCCCCCAGCTCTGACAAGGGGGAATCCACACCAGGCATCGGGTAACAGGCAGGTGACCATAGTGTCTGTCCTCCCACCCCAGCTCTCACTCTGCGGGGTGGATCTGGGCAGGACAGCTAGCAAAAAGTGCATCCCCAAATCTTCCACAGCTCTGCGTTTCGGAAGTGCTATCCCAGCAGACTTGACAACCAAGTGGTAACACCCATGCTCCCAGATTCCAGCACAACTGGGAGCCCAGCAAACATGGGGGGATGGATCTCTCTTGATTCTGTGATGTGGAAGACAATTGCTGCTGTTAGGTAAGCACACAGGAGTAGAATCCCCATGTCATACAATGGGTGTGTCTTTAGCTGTTTAAGAACCTGCAAAAGTGTTTTCCAAAGAGGCTGTACAATTACGCTTTCTATCTGGAGATGACGATACCAGAGTGTTTCGATTGTTGCGGACTTATGAAGTCACAAAGTACCATAGTATAATTACTACAACTTTGTTAGTATCCAGTGTTCCAGGACCTCACTGTCTTGATTACTGCAGCTTTATAGCAGGTCTTGAAGACAGATAGCACCAGGCCTCCGACTTTGTTTCCCTCTGTGAACACTGTATTGCTATTCTGGGTCTTCTCCCTTTCCCTATAAACTTTAGAATTCATTTGGTGATATCCACAAAGTAACTTGCTGGGATTTCGGTTGGATTGTGTTGAGGCTACAGATCAGCTTTCATTAATTTTATTTTCCAGAAAAATGTTCCAGCTAATTCTACATAATTTTTTTTTTCATATTAGCTTAAGGAATAGCTTGTCCAAGTTGAGAAAAGGGAAAAAAAGAAAACTTCACTTTTTTTCTGGATTGAACTAGATGATATGATTGTTTGTGTAGAAATAAGACATTTGTTTCTAGACTTTGCTTTTATTAGAAATTCATCTCTTCTTTGATACAGATTTCTAATTGATTATTTTAACAAGCAAGGAGATAACAAGACTTTTTTTGTTATATTGCAATTAAATATTTCTTGCAAAATGAATGTCAATACAAATCATGTAACAGTGGGACTCCTTCAGGGCAGAGTGTTGGAATTAGACATGTCTTAGTCCATCAACTGCACAAAATGCATTGACATCAGTTAGTTTGTGACACATTTTCTACTCTGGGGAACACCTTGTTCTGGAAGAGGCTGTACTATGAAATTTGTTCTAGGACTATGCATTTGTCTACTTTAAGGCCCAGGAGACTCTGACAAGCTCATCGTGAAGATGAAGAATTTGGTCCTCAAGAATCCAGACTATTTTGGGGCAAATTCATAAAGGAAGCTTCTGGGGATTTGGGGACCTGCTACAGCTACCGCCTAGGAGAGAAGAAAATCAGGCACCAAGAGATCAGCTAATCCTCAGAGATTTGGGGGTTTGGACTTCCCTGCTTGTACGACGCATCTCAATACAAAAACCATAAAGAGCAGATTAGTAGATCATTTCATATTAATATATCAGTTATTAATATAAAGATCCTGTAATTATTCCATTTTAAGAAGCAATTTTCCTGGTTCTTGTATGGCTCAGAGAGTGTTTCCCTTTTTTACGTCCGCATCTGAGATTGGATTTATTTAATGTAGCCTCACCTGAGTTTCTTAAGAAACTATGGCTGTAGTTCTACAATCATAAATAAAATATGGAAACTGCCTTAACATAGGTGTGAAACTTTAGTTAAGAAATAATTATTTAATTTATAAGTGAAAGAAGTGTGTTGGCCACCAAGTGGTACTGAGAACTTACAGAAGGGCAGATGCCAGGTTCTACGCATTTTCATCAGTGCAGAAGGCTTGCTTTGTGATACCAAGTGCCTGCAGCTCATCTGCAGAGAGTGTCATGATAAGAAAACCATTTTACACTTTTCTCTAAGGTTACTCTTACATGAACAAAAAGACATGATATGGACTCTGAATTTCTATTCAAGAAATAAAATATTTCACTGTTTTTTTCTGTAACAGAGCTGGTCAAACAATTTTTAGTTGCCTTTAATTCATGCTTATCTTAATGAATGTTACCTGTCAGCAAGTGGTACTCCTCGGCGAGAAATTCTTTCCTAGCTTAGAAAAAAATTTTCCAATCTCACTGACTGGCCGGTTCATCAAGAAGCAGAAATTCTGTTTCAAAATGAGGTTTTCTAAAAGATCATAACCCAATTCATGGAAGATTCACCAGAAAAAACGGTCAGTAGGCCTGACTTCCGTTGAACGATTAGTCGTAGCTAATCAGGAGTAACTCAAATTTTGCAGGAGTAACTCAAATAGGAAATTTAGTTTATCAATCAAGTGGAAGATGTGGGGCTTAGACTGCTATATTTCTTTATCTTTTTCTTTTCTCTTCTTCTTGGAATGAATAAAATAACTCTGAACAAATTTAGAAAAATTGAGTATGATACTTGATACTGTTTCTTCTTTTTTCATTCTTGAGCCTTGCCAAAGCAGACCTAATACATCTTCCAACAAGGAAACTTGTAGCATTTCTCTTGAGAATACGAGGCTCTCAAATATCAGAAGAGAATAAAGCAATGTAATGCGCTTCATAGGTTCCTATCCATGCACATCTTTCTGCCTAATCACGTGTTAAATCTGCTTAGCTAATCACACACATGAAGTCAGGTTTGACTGTGTGAATGCTTATAAAACCTGTCTAGACTTGTCTGCCTTTAATTTTATCTGCATAAAACATTACACGTGCTTCTGATATATTTGTATGTTCTCATCCCTCTGTTCTCTACCTAAACACTGTTAATAAAATTATTATATGAGCATTATTGGTTGATATAAATATATTTGCTCTTTACTGTGCTACTAGTTTTACTTATCCATTTGCTTCAACGGGACTGCTGTTGCAAATCATCCCAAGATTCAGGGACAAATAAGCATTTACTTGGTGCATGAGTTGAAGGATCGGTAATTCAGCCTTGGCAAGGTTGGGTGGTCATTGCAGTCTGGGCCAGGCTCACTTGCATGGACAGGGCGGGATAGCTGAGTTTTAGCCCACAAAGGGCAACCAGGTTCTCCTCTATCCGTCTTTTTTTTTTTTTTTTTTTTTTGAGACAGAGTCTCACTTTATTGCCCAGGCTAGAGTGAGTGCCATGGCGTCAGCCTAGCTCACAGCAACCTCAGACTCCTGGGCTCAAGCAATCCTGCTGCCTCGGCCTCCCAAGTAGCTGGGACTACAGGCATGTGCCACCATGCCCGGCAAATTTTTTCTATATATATTAGTTGGCCAATTAATTTCTTTCTATTTATAGTAGAGATGGGGTCTCGCTCTTGCTCAGGCTGGTCTCGAACTCCTGAGCTCAAACGATCCGCCCACCTCGGCCTCCTAGAGAGCTAGGATTAC